>PYXC01002283.1:1422500-1437500 GCA_015244755.2 Tenualosa ilisha | reverse complement strand
CACACATACACAAGTACATTTATACAAAAGAGTAGTTTTTAATGCTTGAAGACACAATATATGCGCATATAAACATTGGCAGTGAAGCTTTTTCACTCTCTATCTCTCTCTCTCACACACACACAAACACACACACACACTTACACACACTGAATCAGGTCTTTGATGCTGACTGCCTCTGACACAGACAATGCGGCCTTTCACAGCACTCTTGCCCAGTCCTAATTAACTTGCTGAAAACCTTTTCCACTGTTTATTTTTCCAGTCCGGTCTCTCTTCTATGGGCTGTTCTGAAAGACCCGCGATCTCAGAGAGATGTGGAGTTCTGGCAAACACCACCCAGAGAAGGGGCAGAATAATAAAATGAGTGGAAGTCGAAAGTAGCAGTTAACTTTTCTTCTCTAACTAAGAAGTTCATGAGATGTAGACTCAAGCTACAAGCAGAGATAGATAGATGATGATGCTTAGGGTCACAGACGCTAACTTTCTCAAGTCAAATCAGGTTTATTCATAGAGCACTTTTAAAACAATAACAGTTAGCCAGTGCTAACAGTGCTATTCTGTTCTAAAATAACTGGAAGATCAGACATTTCAAAACAATGCTCAATGTTCAAGAAACATCAACACCAGTAAAAACAACAGCACGGATATAACCTATAACCCATAATAACCCATAACTTCCTTCCTGTGTTGGGCACATGTTTTTTTTTTTCCAATACACTCTTTCTGTAATCTTTTCCAGAAGACATTATATACCAGGAGTTATTTTTTCAGTGGGGAATTCTTCCACACTGAGGTGTGTCACAAAGTTGCCTTAGGGTTGGTTTTCTCACCTCCCTCGAACTTTGACACAGAGCAAAAGTGCTGCTGGGTATGTGAGCACAACCCCCCTGCCCAAAACCCCATCATGTTCTGTTCCATTCTGTTCTGTTCTGTTCTGTTCACTTCTTTTGGTTGTCTGGCACCTCTACCTCCACTGCTAGCCTCTCATCTCGCAAGTGGAGGGGAAAAGTAAGATACGAAGACATGAAAGAGAAAAAAAAAGATAAAACACCACATTGCACTGGAAGTTGATTCCTTTCATGACTGTCAGTTTTTAGCAATCTGGTGTCTCCTGAAAAAAGAATCGTGGGAGAGAAGAAGAAGAGGTAGAAGAAGAGGAAGACGAACAGGAAGAAGAAAAAGAAGAAAAAAACAGAAACGTGTGCCGCGTGTACTTATGAACCTCTTCGTGAAGGCAGCCCGCAAATGAAATGTCAAAGCGTTTGAGGGAGAGATGGTGTGTCAGTCGCATGCGTGGAGTGTGGGGGCGTCGGGAGAGCAGAACTCAGCAGGGGGTCTCATGTTGATACTCGGAATACACATCACAACACCGTAATAATCACAGTCACTATGGCAAGTTGATCGCAAAAGGGGTTTGGTATAAATAACTTTTACCTTTGTTTTCTCATCCTAGTGCACGGGAAAACTGACATTTTGTAAAGGGAGAGAACTTTAACGCTAACCCTTACTGGTGTGACCTTGATGGCGTCGTTGTCCCTTCCAGAGCTTGTTCCTTCAAGGAACAGCCCCTGACAACTCATGACACCGATGACGTTAAAGGCTACAGGTTCTGTGGCTGTTCAGTTTCTGGCATGCCCCGCGAGGCACAGCAAATACTGTAATGTCGTGAGTTCGTTGTTTGGCAAGGCTGCGTAATCCTCCCGAGGAATTCCCCGGCTTTGAGAGTTCGGTTACCTCGCGATTAATAACGCTATCTGAGTAATATGATTCAGCCGATGAAGCCCTGCAGCCATACCAGGTGTATTAGTGCAGGGGATATCGAAATACTGCTGCATGGTACAATACATCACCTCCCAGTTTGGCACGGACTCAGACTCAGCCCAGTCGAAGCCAAGGGACAGGGGCCTCTGCTTAGCAAATACTGTAATGCTGTTTATCCATAACTGCGTTTCACAATACCAGTGTTCAGTTCAAGATGGTTTGACTTCGGGAGACTGCCAGACTGGATGTCTTTTTTTTTTTTTTTTAAAGAAAAGTTCTCATCTGTCTTATTCATTCTGTTCTTAGAGTCCCCAGAGAAAGCAACTGATAGATGGTTAAGGGTAACAGTCTAAAGACACCCCAAAATGGCTGAAAGGTTGACATACAATTGCACAAGCTTCATTTTTTGGTTTTGGGTGAATCCACTGAACCCCCCTAAGGACTCACCCAGCCCATCCTCGGTAGCGGGGCGAACTCAGACCTCGTCTGTCTGTATGTTTGTGCTCCTCTCCGTGACCTTTTGGTCTCTCCGCTTCGCCGCTCCTTTGGAGACGACACGCTCGTGGTTGGGTGGTCCGCCTGATTTAGCACCAGTCATTTACCTGTCGTTTCTTGTTGTGCCCCCCCGCCCCCTTTCAACTGCAAGCACCGTAGTAACGCTCATGCGTCTTGGCATGTCTTGAAACCCCTTAGTCGCACGCCTCCGCATTTTCACGTGCCAGGTCGGGTTTTTAACGCCTGCTTTGTCAAGCCATTATCCTCTGTGCTGGGAAGGAGTGAGAAAAGGGATCCTCCAGCGTTGCACTTGACCTCAATCTGAGACCCCCTCAAAGCTTGAATATTTCACAACGACTCCACTGGCTTCATTTTTGAACATCCGAGGTGATACACCTCCCTCACCCCTCACCCCTCTTCCCAAACACATCATGAGCCCCCCGTGTGACACAAGCTAGGGGGTGCTTTGTTACTACGCAGGCTTGTTTTTTTTCCTCGAGCTATCCGAGACCTTTTCAACTCGACTGCTTTGCCATGATTGCGATGCATTAGCGGTTTCGCAGCAGTTTCAATCCCTGCTATCACGCGAATGAAGCGTCTAAATAGACCAAGACAGCAGCGCCATCAGCGGAAATGGGTGTCATGCCTCGACCGCTCTCGCTGCATTTATGTAATAAACAGCTCTGTGGTAAAAGCCAGAGCATATCGAGCTCATCAGAACGCAGACACAGATGCAGGAATGGGAGTAATGGTGCTTAGTGAAATACGTGTGTGTGTGTGCATGTGTGTGCGTGCGCGCGTGTGTGTGTGTGTGTGTGTGTGTATGTGCGTGTACGTGTGTGTGTGTGTGTAGTGGGCACTCCCTAGAGGTCTGACTGCTGGTTTCCCCCTCTGATTAGCCTCTCTCTCTCTCTCTCTCCCTCTCACCCTCACCTTCTCTCTCTCTTTCTCTCTCTCCCTCCCTTTGTCTCTCCTCTCCTCTTGTCTCCTGTCCTTCCTTTGGCCTCCCACTCTGCCCTGGCTCTTCTCCGGAGTAACGCAAGACGACTCTGCCGACAAGAGCCCAGCGTTGATAGATTGTACTCGACAGACCTCTAACTCTTCAGCCCACCCAACTCCTTGCTTTAATCCCAGTCTTTTCTCATGGTCCTTGTTACGCTAATTTTCCCTGCCTTTCTCTCTTTTCTTTTGTTCTTTTTTTCCCTCCATTTCCTCTTCTCTATCCCTTTTCATTTCTTTAGTTTATCTGTTTGTTCATTCTGTGTTTTCTTGTGGTGACTACACTGGAGAGGCGAAGCTGACCGAGTGTGCTGGCATCTGACACATGTACAAGGCCTCTTGCAGAGTGCGGCTGACACTTAACCAAGCAGGCTAGCGTTTACCCAGAATCCCCTGAAGCGAATCAGTGGGGTGTGTGGAATGAATGGGAAAGTAGCGGGGTGAGTATGTTCTTCCTGAAACACAAATAGTGTTGACCTATTGGTCAGGATTCTAACCACATCACTCCAGTCCCATGTCACTCTTCACCCCATCAAACTTCACCCCTGTCAAACTGGTCATTTACACAGAGTTCAGAAGTGAAAGAAAACAAAGCAGTTAAACTCATTAAAGTAAGAGTAAAGTAAGTAGTAATTGTAAGTAAATGTACAAAGTAATGTGTAAAAAAGTTGGATCTCATATCTTTATGCTTCTTTCAATACAAAATTATTAATTAAATAGTAGTGATTATACTTACAGTTTAAAACAAAATACAGTTTTCTTATAGACTCGTGAAACACCACCTTTTTCAAAACGGGAAGGGGCCCTCTCTCAGCAAAATAACTGAGTGGTTTTTTTAGGACATAAAATTGCACCTCTGTCCTCACCACAATGTCTCTGTGTAATTTAGAAAATTCCAGAGCCATGAAATGCTGAAGGCCGTCTGAGCCAAAGATGGAGTCATTAGAGAGAGAAGCTACTTAACCCCACTTGCCCTCCACCCCTCCATGCGCCCACCCTTCCATTCACTCACCAGTACTCCCTTCACCCCTACCCACCCCACCCGAAATCCCCTTGGCCCTTGTTAAGTTCTACGAGAGGCTTGAAGAGAGCGGACATCTCTTTAAAGCAATAGTTCGGAGTAGATTTTACTAAGGTCCTTTACACCATGACGTCCACAACTTTATAATGCCTCGATTTATGAGTACAGACCCTATTTGTACTACTGTAGAAGTTTGGTGCAATTCCATTCATTCTTAGTGGGATTATTTACGAGATACAGTCTATGTTCCATGAATGACTGCACTAAGCCATTTGGTGTATACTGCTAACTCGTCTAATGTTCGACCAAGGTAAAGAAACTGTCAGAAAGTGTATTTGGCTGGACGTCATGGTGCAAAGGACTTCGAACCATCACTTGGCTGGACGTCATGGTGCAAAGGACTTCGAACCATCACTTTAAGTATTTCCTCATTCCATCTCTGAATGATTCAGTAGCTTGTTCACTGCTCCCCACTGCTGCTGCCCCCATTGGAGGCCACTGTACTGTAAGGGACAAAGTCTATGAGCACTGCACTCCCTGCTCTGCACTGCACTGCAAGGTCGGATACCCCAACTGCCCTCATCCTCCTCCAACCCCACAGCCAACCCAACACAGACATACATGTCTGGCGCCCCAGTGCCAAGCCTTTTTAGAGGCTGCTATTCTGCTACGGCACACACACAGACACAGACACATACACACGCACACACTCTCTCCCTCTCTCACCCCTCCGCCGGTGTCAATCACCGCTAGATGGTGGTGTGTTAAGGTGGGGGGGCAAGGGGGGCACTGTGCAGAGTTGAGTTTTTGTGGTTGCCAAGAGACCTTGGTGGGGTCAGGGTTCAACTCCATTCATTGTCTGCTCTGTCATCTGGCTGAGCTCAACGTTTCATCCACCTGCTGGGCGATCCTTCGTTGTGGGTCTTGCCTATCATACAAAAACAATCCACCACATACAAATTGCAATACTTCATAAACAAACACTGAAATCTTTGCAACCAGCTTTCTTTGATTATGTTATGTTGTGTTATGTTATGTTATGTTATGTTATGTTATGTTATAGTTTATAAAGATGAGAGCACACAGAGTCCTCCATTTTATGACTCTGCAGGCCCCAGTGCCATAGGCCTTCTCTCACGGGTGGGCCTCTTTAACTCATAGCGGGCTATAAAGATACCAGGCGAAAGCCAGGGTGATCCTTTGGGGCCTGATTAGACTTGAACCCTGTCCAGCTGTAGCCACAAACCCCTCAAACCCCCATCGCCTGTGGGAAGGCTCTTATATTAAAGTCCCCCTGAATGGGCCTGGGGTTGGGGTAGACTTGAGGGGGTCTGGCTTTGATGCTGTGACCTGTTTACCTCCTATTGGATGTCTTCAGGGTGGCCAAGGCTTTGATCAGGCCCAAATGAACTGATCATTGAGGGAAATATTTAACGTATGTGATTTCAGCTGGTATGGATTTTTTTTTTCAGGGGGTGGTTAGGGTTAGTTTCATTGCAGTAGCATTAGCTTGGCCAACCAACTACACATCTTGTTGATATGATCTTAGTAACACAATGGGTTTGAAAGCATCAAGCCAACAGTAGCATACTGTGTCCGAGAACGTTGATATTGCATAGATAGGGTATAATGTTGTGCACAGTAGACTGAGGAATGTTAAAGGTAATGGATTTACTTTTACTTTTACCCTTTCAACCACATTGTCAAACTAGTGTTTACATTCTCTTTGTTTGCTTAATCTTCAACAGAGAACAAGATGACTTCTACTCTGTTTTTCTCTGTCTCAGTTTAAAGTAATTAAAACAATATTCATGTCATGATGAAAATAGTTTATACAGATGCTTACTAATGTCCTTAGAGCTTCCCATTCCCTCTTTATCTCTCTCTGTCTCTCTCTCTCTCTCTCTCTCATCTTTCTGAGTCTCTGTCTATGTCTGTGTCAGCGATTGTAAAGCTGTTGCTTGCCGTTGGAGACGCAGCGGAGGATAGTTGTGGTCAGGAGTCTCCGGGGGACTGGAATGGCTGCTTGGCAGCAGAGAGTGAGTGAGTGAGTGAGCGCAGATCGCACATGTCTGGGGCCTGGCAACACCACAGGCCTCTTGGAAACAGGGTCACGGCTCAGCATGGAGATTTCTTTTAATAACGTCTGATCGCCATCTCTTAAAGGCGAAGACGGGCGCCCTCGCGGAGCAATTTGAGAAATGCCGAGAGAGAGAGAGAGAGAGAGAGAGAGAGAGAGCATCGGGCGGAAAAGCTCCGGTTACTTGCTGGGGATGGTTCCATGGTTGGTTTTGTGCAAGCTTGCCCAGTGATTCAGTCAGCGTGCGAAGAGGAGAGCGCAGATCACCGTGAGGGGGTGATAATTTTCCCTCCATAACTGTGAGAGAGGAGAGATGAGAATGTGGAGAAGGGGGGGGGGGCAAAAAGTCTCTTCGAAGGCAAAGATCCAAGCCTCGAGAGAATCTTCCAACAGATTTTTTAATAAAAAGCTAATATTTTCTCTCCAGGGTGCGACCTGTGAGAAAGAAAAGGAGATAAACGGAATTTCTTCCACTACCTTTCCCCTTATTTTGGAATGAATGGGAGAAACCCTGAATATCAAGCAAGAAATGCGTGGCGTATATGTGAAATCGAGTCGTAATTTGAAAGGTATACGCATAATTATACGCTCCTGTGGTGATGCTATGCCACTTTAGCGTGTCTCTGGTGCTTATGTGCCAAGCCAGATTTCCCCTTGGTACCTCAAGCAGCCACTTAAGATGCCATGGTAAAACTGCCCACAACCAGATCCTTCACAACTCCACCCAAAGACCACAAGCTCGAAGAGTGTTGCACTCATAAATGTCCCGGCTGTGAGGTAATGGTGTCAGAACCAAGACCTTAGTGCAAACACAGTGTTTGAAAATGCCCTCCGATTGTTAGCAAATATGCAGAATTAAAAGTGTTTTTAGTAATACGTATGGGTTGTTTATATTTATATTTTATGTTTGTGTTTATTGCATTTGGCAGACACATTTGGCAGAAGCTTTTGTCCAAAGCGCCTTACAAAATAAACACTACATTGATGATGGAAAACAGAGTGATAAAACGCTAATAATACAATACCATACATTAAACATGTACGTTAATTGCAATAATGACATCAAAAGCACTGATGAGATCCCAAAAAGCCAACAAAAGTCACATGTCACAAAACAACAACAATACTGTATTCTGTTTATATTCATGCGTACAGCCTACAATGGAATTGCTGTGCATAAGACTTTCAATAGGACTCTTTTAGAACTTGTTGGTGGGTTGTGTGACTCTGATGTTGGGGTGGGGGGTGTTAAAGAGGTGTTAAGGGGGTGATATTGGAGTTCTCTTGGGTGTGGCTGTGCCCCTAAGGGTGACTGATTCTGTGTCTCTATAGGGGTATTCAGACCAACAGAGGACCGTGCCGGTGCCAGTTCCAACACCTAACCTCGAACCAGCCGACGTGTTTACGCCAAAAATCAGAGCGTTCGGGAACTGAAAAGTTGGTTGCCGACGGGCACCAAGTAAAACTTTTTTTTTCTTAGCGAACCGTGACACAAGGTTGGGACACCATCAGCAGGTTGTTTAGGGTCATAAACAACAAAAAAAAACCAAGAAAACTTGGAAAATGGCAGAGAAATCAAGTGAGAAGAAAACTTTGGACATCCACAGATTTCCTGCTGAAAGCTAGACAGCAGCACTGCAAGAAGTAAACTATATGCTGAACTGGCCGAGGAATTGGCAAGGGCTGGAGTCCACTACACAACAAACTAAAAAAGCTCACGAAAGATTATTGAAACACTAAAAAGGATTTAAATCACAATTTTTTTTTTTGGTTGCGAAGCAATGCCCTATGTCGCTGATGCGTCAGAGGCTCGGTATTGTGGTATGAATGCGGGCTGTTTACGGGCAAGCACTTCAGTTCCCAGTGTAACTGGTGCGGGACCCGGCTCCGACACCGGGCTGGCCGGTCTGAAAACAGCTTGTGAGTGCTAGGTTGGCAGCATACCTGTTATTTGCTCTCGGCTTTGCTATGAACTTGGCAGTTGGCACGGTACAGTGTGTATCTGGCAGTGCCACCGAATTCGTATGTTGGTGTGATGTTGACTCTACGCTCTGGGCATTTGCAAAGCCATGGCGCTTGCCATAGGGGTTGGCCACGATGGCCTCCACGTCTTGGCTTTGGGGGAGACCCTTGGGCGTGCGCTTTTTCACTGAAATGTTGCTGGCCCAGTCGTAACGGGAGCCCAGTGTGAGTTCTGGCGTGCAGGAGCCGAACGGTCCCCCGCTCGCCCTGCTCTCCCTGTGAGTTTCCCTCAGCTCATTCCCGAAACCCAGCGGGGTCAGGCGGGGAACCTCCGGGACAGCTGGCCTACCCGATGGGCACAATTCATCAAGTCAGTGGGAGAAAGGAAGGCTGTGTGTGTGTGTGTGTGTGTGTGTGTCTGTTTGTGTGTGTGTGTGTGTGTGTGTGTGTGTGTGTGTGTGTCTGTTTGTGTGTGTGTGTTTGTGTGTGCGTTTCTCTATTTGTATGTTTGTGTGTGTGTCTGTTTGTGTGTGTGTGTTTGTGTGTGTGTGTCTTTGTATTTGTGAGTGGGTGCATGTGTCTCTGCTTGTGTGTTTTTGTACACTATGCCCGTGTGTTTGTGTGTAAGCTTGTCAGTATGTGCGTTTTCGTATTGGAGCTTGCCAGTTTGTGTTTTTGTGTGTGTAAATGTACTTGTGTTGTTTGAGAGTGTGTGTGTGTAGGTCTGTGTGAATGTGTGTTACTTTAGGAATGCCTGCATGGCTGTGTGTAGGTGTGTGTGCATGTGTGTGGTGAGGGGGGAATCTCCAGGCCCCTGTTGTTGACTTTTTTGTGATAGTTGTTAAATAAGTCCCATTGACAGCAAGAATGATAAGACTGCTTTCAACTCACCCGGCAGGCGTGGTGCTTTCACTCTGGGGGGAAAGGGGGGGTCGGCCTGGCCTCTCAGACGATTAAGGGGGTGACTAGACAGAGTGAAAAATGAAAAAGAGAAAAGAATAAAGAGAGACAGAGTGAGAGAGAGAGAGTGATGAGAAAAAGAGAGCCTTCCCTATTACCCTGAAAGACGGATGACTCACCCCGGGCCAGCCTTGAATGGCAGAACAGCACCCTACAGTGTCACAGGGTGGTGTCCAGTCCAAGAATGCAGTCACACACACACACACACACACACACACACACATGCACACACATAAAGCTGCACAAACATACGCATATATACACACACCCAAACAACCATGCTCTGCTCTCCTTGACCACAGACAAACGCAATCACACATTCACACACCCACACTGAAAGACCCACACACAGCTTCCCCCTCTGCCACACATACCACACACACACACACACACACACACACACACACACACACACAAACTCTTTCACTGCCTCAGCAGGAAGACCAGGTTGGCTCCAGGGCCAACTTCTGACACAGCGTGGGAGGTGTGTGTGTGTGTGTGTGTGTGTGTGGCGGGGGACCAACAGTTGGCATGTGAGCGCCAACACTCCAGAGCTAGCCCCCCAGCCACTGCTGCGCTGAGGCCCCCGATCCTTTGTGTTAGGACCCCTCAGAGTCTGTCTGGAACTTCACCATCCCTCAGCTGCCCTCATGCGTGCCTGCCCACCTGCCTGTCTCTCTGGCTGCCTTCTTGGGTCTGCACCTCCCAGCTGCCCAGGGCAAGGAAAAGAGAGGCCTCAAGCATGAATGATGTAACTGCTCCTTTCCTCGACCTTTGGCCTGGACCTGGCCCCGGGTCAACAAGAACTTATGAGGCTGAGTGATGTGTGTGAACTATGTTTATTTCAATGCTAACATTTGGTTCACTTCAGTCTAATGGTTAGTTTGTAGCTATGGTAACCTGGCAGACAGATACACTGATCTTGTATGAAAGACTGCTGTACAGAATAAAGTCTACCAGACACTTGAAGGTCATGGTAGCACAGAAAAGCTTTATATCTCTTCCATAGTCCAGTCTATCTGTATTGAAATGGTTTAGCTGTGGCACAAGAACTGAGGTGCTTTTCTGTGCTTCCTAAATAGGATGAACAAATTCAAGTGGAATTCAGGTTCAGAAATATTTGGCATTACAAGCTTAGCAAGCTTAGCTGTGTGCAGCAATGCAGTGCGTGCTTTTCTCATTTATCCAGCATCTCATCCATGTCCCGGGGTAGAGGGAGAGATGTTTTGTTTGTTTGTTTGTTTGTTTGTTTGTTTGTTTTCTCATACAGCAATAGACAAACACACACACACACACACACACACAAAACACACCTGTGTGTGTGTTTACTTTGGGTTTGTGCTACAGTATGTCTGCCAGTGGCGGTGAAGCAATACTGAGACGGCTGTGAGCACAGTGAGTCTCCTGAGGTGCAGGACCAGAAGAGAAGGTAAAGAGTCCAACGCATGCATCCCCACCTAATGCTGTCTCTACTTTATATTTAAGTTTTATTTACATATATATTTATGTATGTATGCACATATTTACAGTATGTATGTAATTATGTGCTATATATTTGATAGGGGTAAGTGCTTTGGAGTGTCCTTGTCTCTGTCAACTCAATTTCAGTCTCAATTCAGATTCAAAAGAAGCTTTAATAGCATGAGCAGAATATTTGAGTCGGGTTAAGTACATCAGATACATCAAACAGGAGGAGATGGAGGAGGGGGAGGGGGAGGGGGAATACACCAGACAGCAAAATGATGATAGTAGTAATAACAAT
Source organism: Tenualosa ilisha (assembly GCA_015244755.2). Taxonomy (NCBI): domain Eukaryota; kingdom Metazoa; phylum Chordata; class Actinopteri; order Clupeiformes; family Clupeidae; genus Tenualosa; species Tenualosa ilisha. The sequence goes on along the minus strand of PYXC01002283.1, from coordinate 1,426,457 downwards.
CAACAACAAACAAATAACTCTCTCTCTCTCTCTCTCTCTCTCTCTCTATCTCTCTCGCTCGACCTCTCTCTCTCCCTTTGTGTGTCTCTCTTGAGCACTCTCTCTCTCTCTTTCTCTCGCATCTCTCTCTCTGTCTCTCTCTACCTCTACTTCTCTCCTTTTGTGTGTCTCCATTGTGCTTTCTCCCTCTCTCTCTCTTTACCTCTCTTCCTTTGTGTGTCTCTCTTGAACACACACACTCTCTCTCTCTCTATCTCTCAAGTACAGTGTTCAGTATATTCAAAGCCCTTCTGTCTCTCTCTCTCTCTCTCTCTCTCTCTCTCTTTCTTTCTCTCTCTCTTTCTCACATGTACACTATACAATATATTCAAAGCCCTTCTCTCTCTCTCTCTCTCTCTCTCTCTCTGTCTTACATGTACAGTATACATATTCAAAGCCCTTATCCCAGGTAAATATGGGGATGCATCTGGGCAAGATAAATAGAGGGACAGTAAAGGTAAGAAGATGAATACTCATGGGTTTACGAGAGACCAAATGAGAGCTGGAGGGAGAAAGAAAGAAATAGGATGTGAGGGATTGAGTAGAGGGCGGATAACATCTCTCTCTGTAGTCATTCATTACAAATAAACTAACATGAAAGAGGAGGAAAAACACACACACATACACACACACACACACACACACACACACACACACACACACACACACACACACACACACACATCAACCTTGCCTCCTCCCTACGGCTTTCATCAGTGCCTGCAGCTTTGTAATGATATCGTCAATTAACATAAAGGTGGAAATGGGAATGACAGGCCTGCCAGGCCCCGGCGCATTGCTTCTTACATGTGGCTTTAATCCTGCTCTCAGAGCAACGAGACACCAGTGAAGGGGAGTGTGTGTGTGTGTGTGTGTGGGGGGGGGGGATTAAGAGGGGGTAGGAGAGGAAAAGTGCTACTTGAAATTGATTGGGGGGAGGGGGGAAAGACACAAACAAAAAAGCACAAAGATGAAGACTCTTGGAGTCTGCTGAAACGTAAAGACCTAGATTGAATTTGCATGATTTACTCACTGAAACAAACGAACGAACGAGCGAGCGGGCGAACCAGTGAGTGAGGGAGCGAACAAACGGGTGTAAACATTGAACCTATTTAAGCACATTAGGAGCCAAGCGGAGACGTGCTCGTTCTTTTTTCTTTTCTTCTTTATTTCTTTTTTTATTTTTTTTTTGGTGGAAAACGCCAAGCAGCGATCTTAAGGAGATAAACGCTCCAGGTGACAGCTCGCTCCGAACAAACAAGCGCATTGACGTCTCGAAAAAAAGGCTTGCAGAGCCTCTGCTGTGAAAGAAGTCGTAACGGATAAAGACACATTTCTCAGGGAGTGCGCATTGTATGTGTGTCTGTGTGCGTGTGTGTGTGTGTGTGTGCGCGTGCGCGTGTGCAGTGTTTTCCCCCTTCTATATTTTGTGAAAAGCCTTTACACGTTTCAAGCTGCTTCAGAAGGACAAAACACAGCCTGGTTTAAACACTCTGGAGAGCTGTAGAAACAGACTGAAGGCGATGTAGAAGACTCTTAAGGCCCAAAGTGTGGTGAACCAGAGGAGACACAAACTCTTAGGTACAATGAGACAGATGGGAGAAGTGGGAACGATGGAGCAGAGAGCAGACACATCCCACTTAGCTGAAGCTCCGGCAGAAACAGAAACTCAGACCTTTGCAGGTCCTTTATGCTTTTGCCCTTAGAAGAGCTTCTATTGTAGAAGGCTTAACGCTCACATAGATTTCCAAATGTTCTGCGTTATGAGACCTGCTCTGTTGGTTTTAAAGCCCACTGCGAACGAGTTGTTATTGCCAGTATCATGATCATTTCCATCCGTAGGAAAAAAAACCTTCAGAGGAGGTTAAAACCTATTTCAGATCCCTGTGGTTCCTCACGTAGAAAGAACCTTAAACTGCTCAAATGCCCCATTATGAAATTAGAGTGTATAGCCGTTGGCTGTGGCAGTCAGAGCAAACAGGATCTCTGCCACAGCCCACCACCCACCCACACCCACACACACACACACACACACACCACACACACACACACACACACACACCTCTCTCTCTCTCCCTCACGCTAACGTGTCAGCTAGCACGGCCTCAGGGACAGTCAGCAATGTGCCTTCTCATTCATTTTTGATCATTTTTATTACGGCTCGGCCTTATTATTTCCATCTATTTCCCCACCACTTAAAATGAAATGATGGCTGTGTAGACTACGCTTGTAACACTCGTCCCGTCCCGTCCGGCCCGATGCGCGGCGAGGAATGAATGTGGTTTTTACTCAGGGTTAATTGGTGGGTGGTGGTGGTGAGAGGGGGGGGGGGGTGATGGGGTGTGGGGGGGGTGGTGGTGGGGGGGGGATCTTTTGTCAGGCGCCGGTGATGAGGCATCTCATATGCCGCCGCCACCGTCATCGTCGGGTAGCCATACGCCCGCCGCCTGAAGAGGTCTGGAGAGCAGCTGCAGGGTCATTCTTTATCTGGCTGCTAGCATGCAGGGACTATGGAGAGAGTGACAGAGAGAGAGAGAGAGAGAGAGAGAGAGGGAGGAAGGGAGGGGGAGGGGAGGGGAGGAGAGATTTGTGGGTTAAGATAGAAGAAGCATTGACCACATACCAGCAGAGGGATGGAGTGTGTGAAAACGAATGTGTTGTGTGCTGTGAGAGAAAAATACAAGATGAAGCATGCCAGATGGTTGTGCTGTATAGTGTGTGTGTGTGTGTGTGTGTGTGTGTGTGTGTGTGTGTGTGTGTGTGTGTGTGTTTGTGTGTGCTTTACTGAAGGGTTGCGTCCTGTACAATTATGGCTTTGCATATATACTTCATGTGTGTAAGTAAGTGTGTGTGAAGTGGCTGGCCACTGTGTTTGAGTGGGAGTGGTGTGTCTTTGTCAGCCGACTGCCTCAGACCCAACAGAAGGGCTGGGCCATGATGGCAGACACAACACACTGACAGATACACACACACACACACACACACACACACACACACGGCCAGTGGTACCATGCTGACAGTGTTGTTAATTATCTGTCTGGCACCTCAGATAGATGCGGTTGAAGCGTCCCACTCTGATGACCCGAGCTGATGTCACTGGCAATGCAGCTCTGAACCTTGCTTGCTCCTCTCTTTCTCCCTCTGATCTCTTCCCTCTCTCCTCTCCTCTCTCTATCTTTTCCTTTCCTCTCTCTGTCTTCTTTTTTCACTCTCCTTCCCTCTCTCCCATTCTCCATCTCTCTCTTCACCTCATCGCTCTCTCCTCTTTCTTTCCTCTTTTCATTTCCTCTTTTCCTCCCCTCTCTTTCTCCACTTTCTCTCCTCTCCTCTGAATCCCAACTCTAAACACTCAATTTAGTGCACCTGTTTTAGGTCTGTGCATGCAAGAGTCACATTTACTATGAATTTGGGGTGTTGGAGCACAGCTGTGTTGGATCATATGTATATGTGTATGTGTGTGTGTGTGTGTGTGTGTGTGTGTGTGTGTGTGTGTGTGTGTGTGTGCGCAGTCATTTGGAAGGTGCCCAGGGCAGAGCTAGTGCTAACCCCACAGCAGCAGCAGTGGGGCCTTTCACAGCTTCTCTCTCCTCCTCTCTCTCTCTTCTTTCTCCTCTCTTTCCCTTTTTTTTATCTCTCCATCTCTCTCTCTCTCTCTCTCTCTCTCTCTTCCTCTCTTTTCCTGGCTGACTCTCCACTGCTTTCTTTCTCTCTCTTATCTCTCTCCTTCTCCCTTTTTTCTCTCTCCATCTCTCTCTCCATCTCTCTCTCCATCTCCCTCCATCTCCCTCCATCTCTCTCTGAGTGCTGCTGCTGCTTTCGTGAGCTCATGCCTTTAATTTTTCAGTGTTTTGTTCCGTTTGCATAACCTCCTGGTGACCTCGGTCATGTCAATCTCCTCTTCTGCCACCTCCCCTCCCC
>PYXC01002283.1:1407500-1415000 GCA_015244755.2 Tenualosa ilisha | reverse complement strand
GTGTCTCCTTGGAGTGAATAGCAACATAACAACTTTCTCCTAGCCTTTTTGTTTTTTAAACCGAGGATAAGAAGTCAGAGGCCTTTGAGGAGTCCATCAGACACACACACGCACAGACACACACACACACACTACCCACCCCACCACACACCAGTCTTCACAAGCTTCTCAGCTTGCAACATGGCCTATTTGTGAGAGAGGAGATGGTCCCTTGAGCTGTGAGATTCCAGAACTGGCAGAAGAGAAGAAGATGTAAGGAGAAAACACACGCATGCACACACACACACACACACACACACACACACACACACACACACACACACACACACACATTCACACACACACACACTCTCACACACACACTCACACACACACAAACACACACACAGTCACAGAGCACTTCTCTTTAAGGTGGTGGGATTCATCTGCACATGTGTATATGAAAGAAACATTACATTGTCAGAGAAAAAAAAAGCCCTTAGCATTTCCTTGGTTTTTGTCAAATCAGATTGGATCATCTCGCTCTCTCGCTCCCTTTTGTCCTCCCTCTCCACCTCTCTCTCTCTTTCTCTCTATCTATCTATCTTTTTCCATAGGAAAGAGTTAGCAAAAGTGAGGATTCCATTTTTTTTTAGCCCTCGTTTATGATCAATAATCAGTACTTGCACCGAGAAGAGGCCGTTGCTGTGGGTGATTTATTGATTTCCTGCGCGTGCGTATGGCCGGCTTGGCGCTTGCATGCTAATTAGCTGTTTGATCTACAAGACGAGGCAGTGAAGGCTGAGTGTTTTGGAAGTGACTGTAATAGCCTCTTCTCTATCCTCCGCTATCGACCCCCCTGAGTCGCCCACGCACGCCCTTTCAAACACGCGCCAGCCAGTTAAAAGCAACTGCGGAACTACGCTCGTGTGTGAAACGTGGCTTCAGTACAACCTCTGCCACTGAGGACTCTTGTTTGTTTGGTTTTGCTACGGTTCGGTTTGCTTGTTTGGTGGTTGACTCAGAGCTCCAGGGGGCCGGGCTGATGGAGGTATTTTTCTGTGCAGTGATTGGCTGAGCTATATGACACTCAACAGCCCTGAGAAATCCCATTGGTTCCAACTCTTGAGTGTGATGTCTGCACAAGGGAATAGTCCAAGAACATCTCACAGTAGTAAACCAAGATGAAGCTCGAAGTATACTAAAACAGATACATAACAACTATATACTTTGAAGACAACAGTGCACTAAAGGGTTCTCAGCTGTCAGGTGACAGAGTAAGTTGTAAACCTTTTAGCAGAAGTGCTCAATAGCTGTGTGTTACATGAAGAATGAAAGCAGAGGGATTTAATACAGCCTCTGAATTAATTTGCCCACTAAACCATGGTCGTGGAATACCTGGTTTCTCAATATCACTGTTGAATGCTCACGCTTTCGTTCAGAGCAAAGGCAAAAGTGTCAAAGAGCCGGATTTGTTTTGCTGCGAACCAACATCTTTTTGTTTCCCAAATAAGTTTCTCCTTTCAATACTTTGCCGTAAACAAGTTCTTCTCTTTCAAGCACATTAAAAATGCAACACTTTTTTTAGGCCTCATCGAGAAACCCTTTTCATCTCTCTTCACAACAACCCTATCAATTTACTGGAGAACGCCTCCGTCTGCATTTTTTTCTCTTTACATAAAAAGTGATAACTTTGCACAAAAAAGCCACAGTGTAATTGCACTTGGGTGTAGTGCATGCCTCTCCGCCACCCCAGAACTCTCAACACACACACACACACACACACACACACACACACACACACACACACACACAGTCTCTCTTTCTCACACATATGTACACACACTCTCTCTCTCTCTCTCACACACACACACACACACACACACACTCACACACCTTTAAACCCAGATGTAAACGTGTACTTCGCCTTGCCCAACGCTAGGCTAATCTTTGTTGTGCTCAGTCAGCATGGCCAATTGTCCCTTCCTGCTCTGTCAGGCATACGCTGGCTATTGTCCCTTAAGAGACGGGAGAGCTGAGGAGGGAGGTGGGGGGTGGACGGAGGGAGGGAGAGAGAGAGGAAGAGAGAAAGAGGAGGGAGGGGGAGCTGACAGAGCAAAGGGAAGGAGACCTGAGGACTTGTCCTAATTAACTTGTTTAAACAAACTCGACAAGAGGAAGGAGGGAAGCTTTCAGTGCGCCCCTGTTTAAAGAGCCATTATCAGGAAGTGGGGAGGAGTGGTAAGAAATGTGTGTGTGTGTGTGTGTGTTTGGGAGGGGAGGGGAAGGGAGGAGAGCAAGGGTGGGGGTGGGATACAGAGGATGATGGACGAGAGCCAGATAGAGTGTGTGTGTGTGTGTGTGTGGATGGGTTGGATGTGTATGTGTATGTCTGTAGGTACTGGTGCCATGGTGGAGATTATACCTCGTCTGAGGTGGAGCCTCTGTCAAAGATGGGGAGCTTTGTGAGCAATACCAGACTTTGACAAAGTGACCTTTAACCCCGAAGCAATAGAGAGGCAATCTTGAATGTGTACTGAAGGGGTCAGATGCATGAGGTAGGAGTTTGTGAGTGTGTGTCTGTGTGTGTGTGTGTGTGGGGGGAGGGGGGTGGGGGGGGGTGTCAGGGCTGAAGAGACAGAAGGCTGAAAAACAATGTGGGTGGTATGAAGAGAAAAAAAAAAACCTTTCACGATCGTGGTTGTTTTAACAAAAAACCAAAACAAGAAGAAACCCTCTTAAAATCACTGTCATAATGTGCGAGGGCTGTTTGGTCTTCACTCCATTAGATTGCATGTACAAACATCCCCTACGCTGGCTCCACGATTCATCAAACGTAATCATTTGGCTGTAAGCGCTTAAGCGGCGATTACCCTCTTCACCTTGGGCCCATTTAGAGTCATTTAGAGTATGCTTGCCTTTCCTCTTGTGCTCTCTTTCTCTCTCTGTCTCTCTCACACTCTCTCTCTCTTTTTCTCTCTCTCTCTTTCAATGAGAAATGAGAATTCATGCTCGACCATGCAATAAATGTGGATCATTTGTGAATGGGGATTATTGAAAGGGAGTCTCATTGGCTTTGTACACCTATTGGGATTACACACAATTGCAAAAGAGTTCAAAAAGAGCTCAAAGGTCCCAATGTTTGGCAGGTGTATTTTCAATGACAAAGATTTGATGCTTTGTCTTGATTTCTGTTGTATCAGATAGTGTCTCACCTCAGTGGAAGAATGAAATTCTCTAGGCTTTGCTATTCATCAGTAACACACCATTGCGTTTTTTGCTTAAGATATACCATGCAATCACACATCTCCATTTACAATAAGCAAAAGAAAGATGACAGAAGCGTAGATATTCCTGTCTCTCCAGATATGTTATTTTATGTGGAGAAAATGAAGTTGCTCAGCGGTAGACTGTAGCAGGAGTGGAGCTACCAGCTGTTCTCATGCCTCCACTGTGAAAAATAAATCCAATCTCAATGGCCCAGTCTGTCTTCAGAGAGCTCCATCCTCGATGGTTCTCCCGTTGCTTTGATGTAGCCGCACGAGGCGAGAGCAGGTCCATGTTCCTCCTTTAATGGCTGGATGGTTGAATATAATATCTACGCAGGCTAGCCTTATAATGACTGTTATGTAAGGGGGTCTCATACTGTGGTAGGTGAGAGAGGAGCACTTCCTTTCTCTGTCAAGAGTGCCAACCATCTCAGCGGAGAGTGGTATGCTGTACCTTGACTAAAGTCTATGCCTCTCTCTCTCTTTCTCTCTCTCACTTTCTCTCTTCCTCTCTCTCTCTCTCTCTTTCCCGCTGTCTGTCAACTTCGCTATAGCCTCTCGTCTAGGGCTCGGTCTCGTTCTGCCTGTTATTTCAAGGCTGTTGCTTTTCAAACTTTCTTTCGCCTTGAGGCAGTGCAGTGCGAAGATGAAAGACCTCAGGCGCACCCTGGCCAGCCGAGAAACAAAACATTGTAGAAACTCCTCACATCTGCAGTAAAATGAGCTTCACGCTTTGCGGGTGGTAGTCAACTATTCACACTTCAAGTAGAAAAGACAATAAGATATGACTCAGAGGCATGATCCTTCTGCAGAATAGAACTGGTCATTAGACACTGATAGATTAAATTCTCTGTTTACCAAACATCCCATGCAACACACAGCAATACAGCAACTCAGTGATTATAATGTTGCTGCAAATAATTGCAAACATCCTTTGTTATCTGCCAAGTAAGATGTCTACACAAGATGTCTAAGGTTGTAAAACAAACCTTAATTATCTGCTAAGCAAAATGTCTTTCATGAACTGAATCAAAGTATGGTACAGGCCTTAAAACAATCACATAATATATGAGCCAGTATTGTGCAATTGCTAGGAAGTTCAGATGAAAATATGCCAAGTGTAAACTCTAAAAGTAAAACAATAGTAAGCTCACTGCGTGTTTTACAATTGTATCTGTATTAACATAACAAATAAAAGTCCTTTAATCTGATGGTGCGTCTTGCCAGTCTGTATAGTACAGCACTCTACTATGAAACTGCTTGCACAGGCGTCCTTCGCTGCGTCAGAGAATCCGCAGTTATGTGGTAAACCTAAAACGGGTCTTAACAGTGAGTAGCCTCCAGGTGTCTCTGAGGAAGAAGGCCCACTTCCTCTTCAAAGGCAGTGGTTGCCGTGTCTGTGTGGGGATGGGCAACATGATGGGATGTATTGTAATTAGAGGAAGGGATATTATCTTGTAAAGATGTTTTCCTTCACAGAGTGGATGGAACTTTTTGCCTTGAGGATTTTTTTTTTTCCGTTCTGTGGTAAGTTAATAATGGAATCGTTCAGGTTCATTAGCGTGAACGCTTCCCGAAAAGGGGGGTGGTTGGAGGTACGGGGGGAATTTTGGTTTGGTAATAGTAAGAAAAGTCAAGCCAGTTTCTCTGCATAAAGGCCAGAATACCACAGTCAAATAACTCACACACACACACACACACATACACACACACAGGCACAAACAGGGCAAAGTATTTTAATTAACAAGGATTCTTCAGCTTCAGTGTGTGAAGCGCCAGCCAACCTGAAAAACAGAGAGAGGGGGAATCATCAGAAAACGTTTTACAGATGATGTCTTTCTCCATCCCCTCTTTTCTCATTGCGCTTCATGATCTCCGGATTAACACATTTATTAAGGCAATGAATCGAAACGGGAGTTATTAATATGGCGAACCGCTGAAAGGGGTCCGGAGGTTAAGTTTGTGGTGGCGGAGTGCTGAAATTGAAATCCAAGCCGGTAATTAGAGGGAGATGGTTTTGTGCTGCCTTAATGCACATCAGCAGCACGTCACACAGCGATGTTTAGGTTCACAGCTTAGGGGTAGAAGACAGCAGATGGTGGAGCCGAGCTTCTCATGGATGAACTCTCTCTTTCTCTCTCTCTCTCCTGATTTTTGGGTAGAGTCAATTGGTTTAAGATGTGCACATGGCTATTAGGTTCTTTTAAATAGCAAACATGCCCAATCACAGACATTCTGTCAGGCTAACCATTCTCCTTGGGTTGCAGTACACAGTAAGTGTATGCTGAGAAATGACAGGTTCAAAGACAATACTAGTAAAGTGCAACAGCATATTTCTCAGAGACAATGGCTTTTCAAAACAAAGAGGTTATTTGTAGCCTTAAGTGACAGTGCTTCCCGAAGCCAAGGCCTCGGCTCTCGCTAACAATAGGGGCTTAGACATTGCTGGCATTCAGGAAGGGACAGCACAATTTCAAACAGAATGGAGGCTATCAGAGCCAAAGGCTCCTGGACGATACAACACATTCAGGTGGTAGGACCTCACGTTCTCAAACCGGGACAGGTAACCTTAGAGGTAACCTTCATTCAGACTGACTGGAGCACAGTCATAGCACGAATTTACACACAAACCTACAGAACTTCAAATTACAACATCGACCTATCAGAATGAAGTCCTCCAGTCAATAGACAGCCAAAAGGGACCAGTGCTAGGACTACAGAAAAATGAACTTACACTGCTTTGACTCTCTGAGTAGCAGAAAACAATGGATGCATTGTGGCCTGTACCTTCTGCGGTGAAGAATGAAGACGAGGGAAGTCAAGACAAGTGATACTGAGTTAGGAAGGGCGAATTTCTTCCACTCTGAATCATGGCCCATAGTTCTCTACACTAGAGATCATTTTTTATCAGTTCAAGATGATGTTAAATTACTTACATGTGAGAGATGTGTTACTGTACTTAACTCTTGAGTCTTCACTTCAGAGATAGAAATACAGGAAAAGATAGCAGGCTCTCTTGGGGGACTAAAGTCTGTGCTTTGGCATTAGTGTTGAGGATGCTAAGGATGTCCGGGGTGTCCAGTGTATGTAGCATATGTTCTTCATCACCGTCTCCCAGAACCTGTCAGTCCATTTGTCAATTCAAAGGTACACACACCAGCAGACATGTGTTGGGGTCTGCCAATGGGTCACTGTTTATATGTTGAGAAGTGTATGCATATGTGTGTGTGTGTGTGTGTGTGTGTTTGTGGAGGTGTGCATGACAAGGTAATAAGCAAATGGTAGGATAGCTATGTCAAGTATGTCTTTTGTGTATGTGTGTTCTTATGTTGGATTGTGACCATGTGACTGTGGACAAAGTGCAGTGAGGGTGTATCTTAGATTTGTTTGGTCTACTATGAGTGTGTGTGTGTGAGGGTGTGTATTTGTGTGTGTGTGTATGTGTTGGGGGGGGGGGGGAGCGGAGGGGTGGCATAGTGACGAGTGAGTTTTAAGCAGGCGGACCGCTGTGGGTCAGGAGGTCACCGTTAGCATGGTGGGCTCCGGCAGGCCTGAGGAGGTGCTAACTACAGACTGGGTGCAGTGCAGCTCAGCACCCCAGAGGGGGGGCCGGACACAAGAGCCCCGTCAGCAGCACCCTGAGTGAGTGCGAACAGAGGCTGACGCTGTGGATTCTTCCGGAACCTCACATGGCTTTCATTAGCTGAGCTTCACCCACTGGTTAGCAGCAGGCAACAACACTGCAAGCTGGTCCTCAGTAAAGGGAAAATAGGTGTGTGTGTGTGTGTGTGTGTGTGTGTGTTTAGGGGAGTGCAACAGAAGGTGAGACTGATGTGAGACCCAGTGCGCTTGTCAACAAATTGATAACTTGCCAGAAGGCATCAACCTGGTGGGCCAAAAACTGCAGTCCAAGAAGCTTTATGGAATTCATATGTTTGAGAGGTTGACCATGGAGGAAAAAGACCCTGCTCTCATCTCTGGTTTAATTTCCTGTGCCCGGGAGTCTTATTTTCTCTCTCTCTCTCTCGTATGCTCCCCGCTGTTTGGTTGTCCGCTGCGTTGAGGATGTGTTGACTGAGAGGATTACTGGTTGGTTCGCCAGCAGATTTGCTGCTTTAGATGGAATCATATGGAATCACTTTCTCAGTTTTCTCTGCCATTTATCACTGTTGTTATGTGTGAGTGACCAGAAGCCAGAATCCACTCAATCCAGCAGCATGAATTAAGGAAAATTATGAGTGAAATCAGGGTA
>PYXC01002283.1:1395000-1402500 GCA_015244755.2 Tenualosa ilisha | reverse complement strand
CTGTCTCTCTCTCTCTCTCTGTCTCTCTCTTGTGCTGCCCCTCCCATTCGCACAGACGAGCCACAGTCACACACACAAGAAGGGAGGAGGAGAGGCTTCACAGGGTGTGTTTGTGTGTGTGCGTGTGTGTGTGTGTGTTTGAAGTGTTTCATGTGGTAGAGCGTGGCCTTTTCATGAAGCTGATCCTCATTTCATAAACACAACTCCAATGCAAACTTTCTTCCAGGGGACGTTTGAGAAATTTTTTTTAAATGTGGGGTCTGTGTGTTGTTCAGAGAGGAGCATTTGTGTCTTCGGTTGGTGAAATATGAGCCAAGAGTGCATGCATAAATGCACTGGTGTGGGGTAAAAAAGTATTTCAAAAGGCACCTTTGAGTTAAGGGCATGAATTAAGGGCACTTTGTCAGTGCATGTTTATGGGAGAATCTCCATTTTTGTTGAGGCCTCCCTGCTTCATCTCCTCTTTGCTTTCCTTGTTTTTGTCTCTGTCCTGCCCTTGCACCATAATCACAGCTGTCTGTGTGCATTTTTTCTCCCGATTTCTCTTTCTCCCGTGTTCCTTTTTTCTTTCTTTCTCTCACCAACTCACATTCACATTTCTCCCTCCATCTTACACAGCCCTCTGTATCTCCCTTCTTCTCTCATTATTCTCTCTCCTTTCGTCCTTCTCTCTCTCTCTCTCTCAGCAAGGGCAGGACTGAATGATTGTAGCGCTGCGGTGCCCAGGGGGACTCAGGCTAGAGGCGTCTCCGAGGTCTCCAGAGCCGTCAAGCAGGGGAGGGGGGTGCACTCTCAGATTCGATGCTCTGCAAAGGAGGGAGGTGTCTGGGTGTGCAACGTCCATGGAGATGGCCGGGCACAGTGCTCGGTGGAAGCACTCGGCGTGCGTAGTCCCTGGGGTTGGTTGGCAGCAGTGTCCAGTGGGCAGGTTGTTTGGCTAGGGACAATGCCCAGGGGAGGATGGCGGGGTCTGATTAGATGTGGTGCCCAGATTGCATCCCAGGCCCAAGGGATGTGGCAGGGGATGTGGCTATCCTACCAGAGAGAGAGAGAGAAAGTGTGTTGGTGTGTGTGTGTGTGTGTGTGTGTGTGTGTGTGTGTGCGCGTGTGTGTGTGTGTGTGTTTGTGTGTGCCTTTAATGTCCTGAGGCTGTGGCGCCTCGTTGCTTTGTTGATTACCAGCTCAGAGAGGAAGACAGGTCGACTGGAGGCGCATTTCACAAAGCCATTTTTAACAGCACTTTAATATATGCACTGTGCCTCAGTTAAGCAAAGGAAATGTAGGAAATGCAGTGTCCATACACCCCCCCCGACTACACACACACACACAAGAACCAACCTAGCCACCCCCTCCTCTTCCTGACACACACACACACACACCAGCCAAGAACCAACCTAGCCACCCCCTCCTCTTCCTGACACACACACACACCAGCCAAGAACCAACCTAGCCACCCCTTCCTCCTCCAGACACACACAGACTCACAAACCTGCCTACACACACACACACACACACACACACACACACACACACACAAGCACACGCACACGCACACACACAAACCTATACCCTATACCTATACCCCTACTTACACACACACACACACACACACACACAACAACCAACCTAGCCTCCCCCTCCTCTTCCTGACACACACACACACACATACACACACACACACCAACCAAGAACCAACCTAGCCACCCCTCCCTCCTCCAGACACACACACATACTCACAAACCTGCCTATACCCCTACTTACACACACACACACACACACACACACACACACACACATACACACACAAATGCATACAAAATGTCATCAGAGAAAGGGACAAGCCTGGCTTCCTCCACCCATTGGATGGTGCTGGGGGCAAGTCGTGCTGGGGCTGCAGATGGGGAAACTCTCCTGCATCTCTCTCATGCGTAGGGCCAGTGTGTAGCGATGCCACTGTGTGTTTCAGACTGTGCAGTCTAAACACTTATGGATCCTGGCGGAATGGACTCAATTACATCGCAAGCCTCCCCCAGCCTTTTTGCGTTCAATCGCTTTTAATACCACAGACGGGCAGCCACGCCACCCGAGGATGGTCGCATGTCGCAGGAGCCGCAGAAGAAAAGAGAAAAAAAAACAAAAAAAAAAACGTCTATTCGTCAAAAGAACGGACTGCGTAACGGCCTTTGTAATCTCGTGTGAAGGCCATTACGGTGAAATAGAATCCTTCCGCTAAAGCATAGCCCACATAACAGCCTCAGAACGCCGCGCCATTTGGGCACGAAGAGGGAAGTGATGCAGTGATGATTGTTCTGTGGTCACAGCCTCCACTACTGTGACCCTGCTAGCCTGTTTGTTTGTGATTTTTTATTTATTTATTTATTTATTTGTTTGTTTATTTATTGTGCTGCTCTTTGGAGCCATTTTTAATCCGCAGATGCTTTTTTGGCGGATAGCTGATGTGTAGGATACAATGGGATGTGTGAACCAAAATAAACATGGCCAAAACAATGGGATGTAAATGCTTGGAGGGAGATCAGATGAACGGTCTTTGTGAGACACTAGAGATGAATTTTCTTACGCTTTATACTCCCACCCGTTCTCTCTCTCCCTCTCTCTCTTACACACACACACACACACACGCACGCACGCACGCACGCACGCACACTCTCTCTCCCTCTCTCCCTCTCTCTCTCACACACACACACACAGTACAATTGCAGCTGAGAAAGTTATGATAATGTTTTGGTGGGTTCAGTTGCAGTGCTGTTCAGCCGAGCAGATAGGACATTAATCACAGCTGTCTGCCTCGATACTATGGAGCTCTTAGGTGGTGTGTGTGTGTGTTGGAGGGGGTTGTTGGTGCTGAGCCCAGAGTCCTTGCCTGAACAGTGGAACCGCTCACTCTGTGGGACTTCCTGTCAGTAATTGAAGCCCCAGTCCTCACCCGTGTCCTGTAGGGCCAGTGATTCACCCCTCATTCTTTTCTTTCTGTCTTTCTTTTTTTCTTTCTCTCCATCTTTCCTTTCATTCTGTCTTTAGTCTCTTTTTCTGTCTGTCTGTATTTCTTTCTTTTAATTCTTCTCTTTCTCACTCTCTATCCTTCTCTCCCTCCTTCTCTATCTGTCTGTCTGTCTGTCTGTCTGTCTGTGGAGCCCCTCTGAGCCTCGTGTTCACGCCTAGACTCCCTCAGAGAGGAAAGACCCCCTTTTGTTTCGTGTACGCTGCTTCATGACAAGTCGAGATGCAGCTTCACGCCCCACACATCATTCTCATACGCCTCAGTCTTTGTGCCGCTGTCCAGAGTTAAACGTACCGTGACAGGAGGTGGGTTTCTTTTTCACACCGTTTCATTTAGCGAACGAGTGACCATGCATTACTCTATGTCATAGACTATACCACATGCGAGCACTGTGTTGCCAGACCTTTAGTGATCAAGTGAAGAACAGTAACAACAGATGTGTGAGAGAGCCGTCTTCTTTCATTAGGGGGAGATCACTTTAAGGCTTACCTTATGTCCCCATTAGAATAATTGGGGTTAATTAGCCACATCAAAAGGGTATTTGTGTGTGTGTGTGTGTGTGTGTGTGTGTTTGTGTATGTTCAGTCCTTCCTTCCCTGGTTCTGTGCCTCTGTGTCGTGTAGTGCTGGCCCTGAACCAGTTTCTCCTAAGTGAGTTAGTGAAATGTGCAGCTTGTGACTGAACTAGATGTCTCTCTGAGTAGCGTGAGTTTGGTAAGGGAATGTGTGCCACTGGCAAAAGGGGTATGAGAGAGTTCCCAGAGAACACACACACACACACACACACACACACACACACACACACACAGGTATGAGAGAGTTCCCAGAGAACACACATACACACACACACACATACATACACCCTCAGCTGTACCCCTGACTCTCCTGTCTCTCCTGACTCTCCTGTCATGTGACTGTGATGGCTGATACGATTTGATGTTTGAACTCTCAGAATAGGCACAATTACCCTTAGAAAAATCCTGTAAGAATGTCGTGACAAAAATTGGAACACACATTCAATTTCCAGAGTCGCCACACCTCTCTCTTCCAGCCTCTCTCCATCTCACTATGCCTTTCTCTCTCTCTCTCTCTCTCTCTCTGTTTGACTCCCGCTCTCCTCTCTTCTCCCCATCTCTCTCTCCCTCTCTCTGTCTCTCTCTCTCTCTCTCTCTCTCTGACTCCCTCTCTTGCTGCTACCTCTACTGTTCTCCATCAGGAGTGTTTTACATACCTGCTTTGAAAGCAGAGATCAGTCGCCTGGTAAAGCCTAACAGAATTCTTCAAGGGTAGCAGATCACAGGCTAAGTCAAATATTTGGGTATCGAGCGCCAAGGAGGTGTGGAAAGGAAATCTTTTCATCCGACGCCCCCCCCCCTACACACACACACACACCACCCCTCACTCCCCATACAAACCTCGTTCCCCCTCATCCCTGCCACCCCGCCCCCTACCCGCCCCCCTCGCAGACGTGGAGTGCTGCAGCTGTCAAAAGGCATCAGAGAGACTCATGGGTAATATGTACCGACAGGTGACAGGGGAGTGGGTGTGTTATCGCGAAGCTGATTACTGTATCCCGTTGCAACACTACCACAGAAGATGAGGAATGAAGAGGAGGGGAAAAAAGTAGATAAATATATCTATGTGCTGGTTCTGGGGTCTGTCATGCACTGCAGACACTTTCTCAGGCTTGTTGGCTTGTCATAAGCGCGCGCAGGCACACACACACACACACACACACACACACACAGACAGAGAGAGAGAGACTCTAATCATTGACAAACACAGAGGAGTTCATAGAGACACGCACACATACAGTCTACTCACACACACATGCATGCACACAGAGGGACACACACACACACACACACACACACGCACACACACACACACACACACACACACAAATACCCTGTGGTTTCATTTGGAAATACTATGCTCAGACCTTTCTGTTGCCTTCAAAAATACATAGATAAATCAGTAAGAAAACTCTAGGAGGCAAAAAGAAGGGGGAGCTAAAAAGCCAATGTAGCCTGTGTGAGATTGGCTGAGGGATCTGGGGATGCTGTTTACCGTGCGGCACAAATTTGCCTGATTAACAGAAAATTGTGCTTGTTTGCCTCTGCTGCCACCTAAGCAAATGTCCAGAATTCTTCTCAGCGTGGGGAGTGAGCCAGAGACCCAAGACTGAAGACCCCCCCCCACACACACACACTATCTGTTTGGGTTAGACTGGGTTGGGGCTGGGTTTGGGTTGTTCTCCAAAGGCCTGGTGGTTACCCATGGGGGATAGAGATAGCGGTGGTGCTGCTGCGTTATTTAGAGTCAGCAGGTCAGAGGGACCTGTGGTGGTGTTGGGTTATCTAAGCAGATCAGGAGGACCTATGGTGGTGCTGGATTATATAAAGCTGGTCAAGAGGACCTATGGTGGTGCTGGGTTTTCTAAGCAGATCAGGAGGACCTATGGTGGTGCTGGGTTATATCTGGAACTAGGTGCTGGTCTAGCAGATCAGAGACCTGTGGTGGTGGTGGCGGATGACTGTGGTGGTGCTGGTCATCTGAAGCTGGTCTGGAGGACCAGTGGTGGTGCTGGGTTATCTAAGCAGGTCAGGAGGACCTATGGTGTTGCTGGGTTATCTAAGCAGGTCAGGAGGACCTATGGTGGTCCTGGGTTATCTAAACCTGGTCTGGAGGATCTATGGTGGTGCTGGGTTATCTAAACCTGGTCTGGAGGATCTATATTGCAGAGACACTGTGAGATGCGGATCAGCTGCAGATCTGCAGAGCTGAGAGAAGGCCACTCCTATAGACGACCTTCTTCGATTTCTGGTGGCGGAAAGGTTGTACCGGTGGCTGTGATGGTGGTGTGTGTGTGTATGTGTGTGTGTGTGTGTGTGCATGCACCTTCCTGTAGATCCTTTCACCGCTAATGACTTATGCATGAGTGAGATGGGCAGGATACTGTTCCACGTGAGGGAAAGGTCAGATCACGAGAGAGAAAGACAACGAGAGGAGTAAAGAGAGAGAGAGTTGGAGAGAGAGAAAAAGAGAGAGAGAGAGGGAGAAAGGAAGGGAGTGAGGGACGACAAGAGAGGTTGGGGGCGCTGAGGTGGAAAAGCTGCCTTCTCTTCTGTGGTTTCGCCTCTGTGCGCCTGGCTGCGGACGGACTTTTTCCCCACCTCCACAGGGCTCAGGTAGCAGAGAGAAGGAGAGATGGAGAAGGAGAGAGAGAGAGGGAGAAAGAAAGAGAGAGAGAGGAGCAAAGAGGGAGAGAGAGAGAGAGGGGTGAAGAGAGAGAGAGAGAGAGTTGGAAGGCTTTCATATGCAGGCACACATTGATCCAACGAGGCAAGACGAGATGAGACTTACTGACTGTTAGATGGAAGAGAGCTGTGGATTGCAGTTTTTAGAGCATCCTCTACGCAAAAGCTGTTGTTTTGACTTAACACCATCACCACCATGCAATTAAATCCCAAAAGTCCTCATTGACAACAGGTGTTTTCAGATGACAAAAATAACTCCAACCACTTGTGACCATGTCTTTTTTTTAACGCTTCATTTTCCATCTCCTACAAGGGGGAATGCACCTCTGCAGTGTCCGCTGTGTTGACACAGTGCAACTGTATTAGCGGTGCATCGCACGTAAACATAGAATATCAGCCAAGTTCAGATGCAATATGTACTTGAGATGATGAAAGACCAATCTGAAAAAGTGAAACAGTGAATAGGTAAAATATATTATATATAAATATATATTGTTACTATATTGTAATATAATAATATATATATGGGTGGGTGGGTCGCTACCTGGCAAAAGCAACACGCTCAGTGGTCTGAACTAGACTTGTTTTATCCTTTGTTATTTCATTTGGCTTTTTTGTAATGTCTTCTGCTACAGGCAATTTTGGTTTATGGAGTGGTTTGGTTTGGAGTTATTCTAAAAGTGTTTATTTTTATTTATTTATTTATTTATTTTTTGCTTAGCATCCTCTTCGACTTGTGCTTGAATCTCGGGCTCTCGTTGGGTGGCGGCTGTAGCGTGCCACTCGGTGTGGTGTGGAGAGACCACATTTTACAAGTCTTTGGATATTACTTTTAATTATGGCTGTGACAGCCTACCGTTTATCTCTGCGTTCTTAATGAGGCTGTGGCACAGATAAATATAATTAGATGTGTCGAGATATTACTTTATTGAAATGCTGTGGAGGAAAGATACTCCTTGTGGGATGTGAGCCAAGGGTGTGTGTGTGTGTGTGTGTGTGTGTGTGTGTGTGTGTGTGTTTGGATTGTGTTGTTTGTGTTATGGGGCTGTGTATGTGGATTAGTTGTGTGTCTGTGTGTGTGTGTGTGTGTGTGTGTGTGTGTTGATGTGTGTGGTCTTTGCTGTGTTTGTTGTGTGGTGTGAGTATCTGTGTTATTGTGTCAGCACAATTTTGTGTTTATTGCGTTATTGAGTCAGTCTGTGGTTGTGTGGTTGTGTGTGTT
>PYXC01002283.1:1382500-1392500 GCA_015244755.2 Tenualosa ilisha | reverse complement strand
TCAGTCGTCAGATTGATTCTGACATGGTTAATTAACGTGCTGGTTCGAGAGAGAGTATGTGGAATGGTCTGCTGCAACAGACAGGTAATCTCATTAAAACAGACACTCAAAATGTCTTGACTTCCTTTGTAAAATACACAATTTATTTTTGTTCTCACCAACATCCTCAGAGAGGACATCAGGATAAACTTCCATGCCGTGTGTGATGTGCAATCAGAGTGACAATGCATAACAAGATATGTCAAGAAACAGCAATTTTATACATGCAAAAAGGATACAGACTGCTTTACTAAAATGTTTGAGTTTTAATAAAACCCACACATTTGTAATCACTTATTTTATGATACAGGAAATGAAAGAACCTTGAGTTATCGTGGCATTTCTATTGCCTCCAGAGAGACCCTGCCTCCACTCAAAATGGCTGTGAATGAGTCTTGAAAATGGAAAAAAAAGAGCGACTGTATGTTTTATACGTTTTATTTTACAGCCCCCTCCCCCATCCCCCATTTTAATGGTTGGTTTTTATGATGCTCATGTTCATAAATGCCCCAGTAACCCCCCCCCCGACCCCGACCCCCCCCCCCCCCCAATCTACCCTTTATTGCTACCACCTCAGTAGGTCTTGAGATAGCAGGTCCACCTAGCAAGTAATGAAGGCAGAACAGAACAACATGTTTCAAATGTAGTGTGGCCTCTGTGTTTACCCATAATGCACTCTGTCAGTTTCTCTCTCTTTTTTTTTTTGTAGCGAGGATACCGGTCACATGCTGGTCTTGCCAATTAGTTATATGTCTGTGTGTATTTACTAGGTGTGTGTGTGTGTGTGTGTGTGTGTGTGTGTGTGTATCCAGTGTGAAGTCACCGTGACGACGGTTGACTTCCCTCTGTATTGGCCTGATATGGTCTCCTGACTCGCTGCTGGATTGCTCGGCATGCTGCCCAGCTGTTGGCTTCCCCGTCACGACGCTGACACGTGACGTGACAGGACACGACCGGATGCCGGACCGTCGTCCGTCTCTGTGCTGGGGGGGGGGGGGCGTGTGGCGCCCGACAACTCCCTTTATTAAACCACCTCGATCAATCATAACACATACACTCCACTGCCCCACAGCATCTGCTGCCATCGCATTTTGACAGCAGCTAGTCGCTCCCACAAGACCTGTGGAGCCCTGCTATCTTTTCATTTAGGCTGGTTTGCCGTGTCAACTCCCATACGCAAAGAGCGTGTTATGATATGTTTGCTGTTCTCCCACAAGCCTGCCATATGAGAAGCACATCAGATCTTGAGGAATGAGAAATGCGTGGCGGTCACGCAATTGTTTGACCCGCTTCGTTTGCCTGGCCTGACTGTTTGCCGCTAAGTTGTTGAGCATCATGCTTATTCATCACCACACTGGCGGCACTGCCAGGTCCCTGTGTGAATGTGTGTTTGTGTTCAGAGGCACAGCGCTGGTGAGTGAAGTGTGTGTGTGTGTGTGTGTGTGTGTGTGTGGGGGCTGGCGGCATGCGCTATACCTTATTGGTTCCGCTTTAGCGCCGGTCTTTGAGGGTTGGCACCGGGGTGCGACCTTAAAGCCCCTCTGTCTCTCGCGTGCGTTTGCGTGCGCGCGTGGGTGTGTGTGTGTGTGTGTGTGTGTGTGTGTGTGTTTGGGGTCTACCCTGCTGGCGGGCATGCGGTAGTTAGTCCCGGGGTCCTGGCGGAGCGCGAAGAGCAATGGCAGCGGCGGGGCTGTAAATTAGTCCCAGGCGGTGACACTGTGCATGCTGGGTAATTTGGACAATGGGGCATTTGACAGCTCACCCATCACCGCAACTGCACTCATGGGAGCGACCGCTCATCCAAAGCTTCTCTCTCTCTCCCTTGTTCTCTCCCTCTTTTGCTCTCTTCTCTCACTCTCTCTCTCTCTCTCTCTCTTTCCTCTCTCTCCATGTCTGGCTGATGGAACGGCTCTCTAAGTGGCAGCATCATTCTCCAATCAAGCTCAGAAAGTGGCTTTTTATCCTGAGTCAGAGAGAGAGGGAGAGAGTGAGAGAGAGAGGGAGAAATAGAGGGCGTGAGAAGGAGAGAGAGAAAGAGTGGGACAGAGAGAGGAGTGGATAGATGGAAAGAAGGATGGGAGGTTTTGAGAGAAGAGGGGCGTTGTGACGGAAATGAATGTATAGGGGAGGATAGGAGAGACAGAAGAGAAGAGAGGATGGAGGGAAGAGAAGGTGAAAGATAAAGGAAAAGGCTGGAGACAGGAAAAGTGAAGGACTAGTGTGAATGGAGAGAGAGAGAGAAGATAGGACAGTCTTGGATTGGAGGGTGGTAGGAGAATTTTTGAGGGATAAAGAGAGTGAGAGAGCGAGAGAGAAGTGGTATGAGTGTGGTAGAGAGGACATCTCAGATCTCTAAAGAGTTTTAAAGAGGGGCAAACCGGAGAATCCTGGACAGAAAAGTGTGTGAGAGAGAGAGAGAGAGATGGTGTGTGTGAGAGAGTTCTCTCAGTCTTAGAGAGGGGGAATATTGAAGAATCTTGGACAGAAGCAAGAGAGAGAGAGAGAGAGAAAGAAAGAAAGAGAGCGAGAGCGAGAGAGAGCAAGAGAGAGGGGAGTCATCAGAAAGGGATGCCAGCACAGCTTTTCCCCGGAGGCGTTTCACGAGCCTCCTGCCTTGCTGTTCGAACATCACTAAACACTTCCTAATGAAAATGTCCTCCATTGTAGTGCTCTTGGCCAATTCCTGCACTTGCAGCACAATTGTGTGGAGGCTTGACAAGGGGCCCATAGATGTCTTAGGTGATTCTGGACTGGGCTGGGAGCTGTGTACGGCTTTTTTTTCCACTTATGTACTCAGCTTTCTTGAATTCCTGCCATAGCACGGCACGGGTTTCCATGGCGCCCGGAGAATTAATTCATCTTCTGGCACCAGGCATATTGTTTCCCATACGCACAACAGGGGAATGCATAGCCACCCTTGTGCAGTCTATTACCACAGAGAACAGATTGAAGATACTGAGGGGGGGGTGGCTCGTTTATTTGTCTATTTCAGCAAAGCTTCACTTGAGTTTCTTAAACCTACTGTTTTGCTTCCTGTTTCCTCCTTCCTCTTATTTATTTCCTGTTTATTTCTGGCATATGGTCCCAGCAGGTCATGTGTGGCGATGCCTGATGATATTTTGTTTGTTGTTGTTGTTTTTTTTATTACTGATGGTCAACAGTGTGTCATGCCTTTACCTCTCATCGTCCTGTTGCATAACCCCAAACCTGTCTGATTGCCTCCCAACATGTGTGTGTGAGTGTGTGTGTGTGTGTGTGTGTGTGTGTGTGTGTGTGTGTGTGTTTGTGTGTGTGTGCGTGTGTGTTTGTGTGGGTGGGTGCGTGTGTGTGTGCGAAACCCAATGTCCCTGGATTGGGTCAGAAACACTGAAAGACTGGGCCAGACAGTCTTGTCTGAACATCCTCCTCAACATTACAACCATGAAGCAACGCTTCTGCAACTCTCCTCTCTTGGAAGATTGCCTTGGAGAGTTGCCAAGCCTCATCCATGCCGATAGCATTCATTTGGTTTTCCACGGCCATTTTTCAATTAGAGCCCAATTCGATTGTGATTCCTGGCATGATATTTGACTAGATGTGACCAAGATAGCCTTTGCTCTGACGTAACCTCCTTGTGGAACACTTACTGACATAATTCAGGGATGATTTTATTACCAGTGTAATCAAATATCTTCAAATCAGATTTCTGGCATCTAAGATGCCGGATGGGTATCGTCCGAGTGTGAGCCGACTGCTCTCACACACACACACACACACACACACACACACACACACACACACACACACACACACACACACACACACACACTGTTCCATCTTGGTGACTGAGTTCTGTAATTTCGAGTGGTCTTGGTAGCTCCTGGAAAAGCTCACCTTACTCCCTCACCTTTTCTCCTTGTACTCATCCGCTGTTTGTCTTCCTCACTCCTCCGCTTCGCCAATCACTTTTTTTTAGTCTTTCTCTCTCTCTCTCTCTCTCTCTCTCTCTCTTCACTCTCTCTGTCTCGCTATCTCTCTCTCCACAGCCTATTTCATTCTGCTCAGCCAATTCTGGAGATCTGCTCTGATAGTGTGACAGTAGTTTCCTCTATGAGACATGCAAAGAGAGAGAGAGAGACAGTCAGAGAGAGAGACTGAAAGAGAGACAGAAAGAGAGAGACAGAAAGAGAGAGAGAGAGAGATAGGCAGACAGACATAGAGAGACAGACAGAGAGAGAGAGACAGTCAGAGAGAGAGAGAGACTAAGAGAGAGACAGAAAGAGAGAGACAGAAAGAGAGAGACAGACAGAGAGAGAGAGAGAGAGGCAGACATAAAGACAGAGAGAGAGACAGAGAGAGAGAGAGAGGGTGAGATGGAGAAATTCAGGGAGTGAAACATAGGGTAGGGCTTATCTTGAACGTGTCCATTTTTCATTTAGCACTTTTCATAACCTTATCTGCAGGCCTCCGGTCTCTGCTCGGTCTCTGTTTTTTCGTGTGTGTGTGTGTGTGTGTGTGTGTGTGTGTGTGTGTGTGTGTCAAGGAGAGCTAAATCAATTTACACACAGTCATTTTCGCTATTACATCACTTCTGCGTCCTGATAAGAGGACTCCAGTCGGACCGGGCCGAAAGCACCATGTCCCATCCAGTGCCAGGACTAGCACTAGGAGTCTGTGAATAATTCATGTGTTTGATTCGACCATGTGTTGGTGTTGGAGGCCCAGAGGGGGTTTTGGTGAAGTCAAGTCAGCAGAAGTGGAGAGATTACCTCAGACATGGACCAGGACTGTCTCTATCGAGACACCTTGACATGGTGTTGCCTTGGGGCTTTGACTTTTAAGAGATCTTGTAACAATAAAAAAAGTGTCCTCTCTGGGCCACTGTAGTTGCAGAGCTGGATGCTAACAGGATGAGGAAGGGGGGTGGGGGGCAGATTTGGAGACCATGTTAGAGAGGAGTGTGTGTGTGCGTGTGTGTGTGTGTGTGTTTGTGTGTGTGGTGGTGTGTGTGTGTTTCTGTGTAAGTGTTTGTGCCATTGTTGTGTGTGTGTGTGACCCAGACACTGCATCTGACCCTGTGCCCATCAGAGTGTGTGTGCGCATGTTGGAAGAAAGGTGAAAGTAAGAGGGGAAAGAGAAAGAGAGAGACATGGGTGGGTTTATGCTTGTGTGTGCGTGCGCGCGCGTGTGTGTGTGTTTGTGTGTGTGCATGTGCGTGTGTGTGTGGTGTGTGTGTATGTGTGTGTGTGTGTGTTTGTTTGCGCGAGCATGTGTGTGTGTTTGCGCGTGCGCGCGTGTGTGTGGTGTGTGTGTGTGTGTGTGTGTGTGTGTGTATGTGTGGCTGGCTGACCGGGATGGGGTCATTGAGCCGCTAATGGAAACTAATAAATATCTGTTTCAGTCTGAATTTATGCCTCAGCTCGACACAAGACATATGGGCTCGCATTAGTGCATGTTTAAGAGGAGAGAAGAGGACACAGAGGAGACACAGTGTGTGTGTGTGTGTGTGTGTGTGTGTGTGTGTGTGTGTGTGTGTGTGTGTGTGTGTGTGTGTGTGAATTACAACTTTAAATGTGTGTGTGTGTGTGTGTGTATTAGTTCGAACTTCAAATATGTGTCTTTTAGTGTGTCTCTCTCTGTGTATGTGTGTGTGTGTGTGTGTGTGTCTGTGTGTGTAAATGTGCGTACGTGTTTGTGTGTGTTTGTGTGTGTTGGTGAGTAATAAGGGATTGTGAGGGTTTTCACAAAGAATAAAAATCAATCCTGTTTTCCTCCAGTCATCAATTCTGCCTCAGGTCTCTTAACCCCCTGTCTTCATTGTGCAGCTCTTATGGAGGCACAGCGCTTTTTTTATCACTTGAGGAAAACTTTAAAGCTCCCACCCTCCAAATGAAATTAAAGTATAATTGAAGAAGGTTCCGCTGTTGTCTCGGAACACGTTCCGCCGTGACACCCGGGGGATTCTTACAGACCGTGGACGAGCAGTAATTCCCCCCGCCTGGCGGTAGAGAAGGCACTTACCTCAAGATCGGTTCCTCTCAAGTTAGAATTTTATTTCCCCACCCCCATCGTCTCCACACACACACACACACACACACACACATACACACACACACACATACACACATACACAGAAATGGATAGCATAGCAAAGCCCATTGGATAGCTTAGCGGAGAACAGGACAGGAGGCCACAGGGGTGAAGAATAGATAGCATATCATAGAGGAGTACAGGAGAGGAATGGAGTGGATAGCATAGAGAGGAGAGGAATGGATTGCATGGCATAGAGGAGGAGAGAAAGAGGGAATAATGGATAGCATAAAGGAGAGGAGAGCATAGCATTTAGGAGGAGAGCAGAGGAGAGAGGAAATGAATAGCACACAAAGGAGGAGTAGTAAAGGAAAGTAGAAAGTAGAACGAGAGTAAAGGAGAGAAAACCAGAGAAGAGTGGATGGCGTAGAGAAGCGAAGGAGTATTGAGGGGAGAGGACAGGAGGATTTATGCCAGTGTTCATGTGCGTTCACGCTTGACTCGCCCCTGATGGAGGGGAGGCAGCGGCGCTGTTGATACACTGCTTTCCAGGGGACGATAAATCTGGTGGTGCGGACACGCTGATAGAATGGAGCTTATCTCCTGCTGTAGTGTCAGGGAGGAGCGGCTGCTGCCTGCTATCTGACACACGGAGAAACAATACATAAATGTGTGTGTGTGTGTGTGTGTGATCCTCATACAACATAAATGAAATATGAATGTTTGTGTGTATATGAATGTGCGTTTGTATAGTAGATAGTTTGCGTGTGTGTGTGTGCGTGTGCGTGTGTGTGTCCGTGTGTCTATCACTTGTCTGTATACTCTACAGAGAGAATATAAAGGAGGACTGCAGGATGTGTGTGTATGAGAGGGAAGTTGTATCTGTTCTGCGTTGGTGTGTATGAGTGTGTCGTGTGTGTGTGCAATAATGAGAATGTACCCAGACGTCCCTCATTCAGACCATCTCCTCATGTCGCGCTGTACCCATTGAAAAGCAAAGACTCCTCAGGGTCCCCGTCCTTGAACACGATGCACTTGGCATGCTGCTCTGCACAACTCTCTCTCTTTCTCAGTCTTTCTCTTTCTCCCTCTTTCTTTCTGTCTTTCTCTCTGTCTTTCTCTCTCTCTCTCTCTCCCTCTCTCCTCCCACCCCTCCTCTCTCTGCCTTTCTCCGGGGCCTTCTGCACCACACAGAGCTGGCACGCCACAGCTCTGAGCTCTGATTCTGCTCTCGCATGACATGATCAGCAGGTCTCAGCACTGAGAGTCGGGACTCCATCTCTGGGTCCCTGGTCCCTAGTAGCACTCTGTTAGAAGTCAAACTCTCAACTGGCAGATCAGGGCACTAGTCACACGCCAGTGCTCTGTGCCTAAGGAAGGGGACTGAGGAGTCCAGCTCATAGAGAGATGTATATATTTACATATATGTATATATTTTATTGTAAATTACTTCATTACTTTATTAAATTACTTTGCACAACTATATACTTATATATACTTATATAGCAACTGCTATATAAGTAAATGTAAATACAAACAAAGTCATCATCTTCTCTAATCCTAATGCCATGTCATTGGGTACAGGGCAGAATGCTACTGACTAAATTAAGGAGGTGCTACCAAGTATTGAATCACATAAAATCAATGCATCCCAACTTTTTTGGTGCTTTTTCTTTTGCCCTTGTCCTAATTGCAATTCAACATTCACATAACACTTGAGGAAAATAAGCCATTTCTGTTCGGCTGTACGTCATTGTATGTGCAATAAGTAGGCCTTGTGCAAGGTATAAAATTATAGGACTAAGCTTGTCTAATTTTCCACGTCCAACTTCCCACTGCTTCAGATAGAGTCAAGTACCAAAAAAAGGTACCTTTGGCTACTGGTACCGAACAATAGGCACTGATGCCAGCACAAATATTGGTTCATAGCTAGTAAAGTAAAATTGACAAGCACTAAGTAGATGCTTTTATACAAAGTGACTCAGACTCGCAACATGGGGTCCGATTGTCAATCGAGCAACATAAACACAGGCCCACCTCACCTGCAGGAGACATCCGCAGGGGACGCCTGAAGGACACCTAACCTTAGTGTCTTAGACTCCTGAAGGACACCTAACCTTAGTGCAGAGAGATATGCTGTATACTTCCTGTTTTGCGCATGTGTTTTGGGGGATGTGTGACTGGGTGATGGTGCATTAGCTGGGGATGGTGTGAAGCGCCAAGGGGTTGTTTAGCAGATGGAAGCCTGGCAGAGCAGAGCTCGGAGCCTGGCTGCAGAAGGGCCCTTGTGCGTGCTATCAGATAATGCCAAGGTAATAGCTTCGCCATGCCTGCCACTCGAGTGCTCTCTCAGGAAGTCTAGATAGAGCCTCTACACAGAAACAGACATACACACACACAAACACGCACACACACACACACACACACACAAACATGCATACGTACACACATACACATCAAGTAAAATCAGCTGCTTTGGACTTTATCTTGTTATCTGTCTGTCTGTTTTGTGAGCAAACAAGTGGAGCAATCTTGCCTTGATCAAAACGTTGGTTTTTATATGAAAGAGACGTATTGCTCTTATGTCACCAAAACAACAACAGCAACAAAAAATCACCAGTCAACCCAAACCCACTAGCCCCCTGCTGGAAATGATGGGTGGAATTTTCTAGAGTGTCTTGCCTGACCTGACCTCACGCTTTGTGTCAAGATGGGCTGTTTGTGTTAAAGCTCCAGACGGGATACTATACATGAAACGCAGTGAAGTGGAGCGTGAGATGTGTCTGTGTGTGTGTGTGTGTGTGTGTGCGTGTGTGTGTGTGTCTTTCGGGAAGGACGTGTGTGTGTGGGCATGCCTTTGATGACGATGGGGGGGGGGGGGGTGCCCTAGGCCGAGTAAAAAGCCTGATCGCCCAGCGTGCCGTTTCATCTTGGAAATGGCACTTCAAGAGTGGGAGCGACGGCTGCATTGTAACGCCAGCGGAGGCTGTGTCCTTGATCTGCCTCGGGCGGCGCTTGCATGTCACTGGTCGGCTTGCATGTCGGGCGGCTCGCCCGCGTCCAACTTCCCCACCCCCATCCCAGCCCACCCTCCCTTTGAATGTTATCGCCGTTCATCTCGGCATGGAGAGCAAGAATAAAAAACAGAGGATAGAGGGGAGAGAGATGAGAGGAGAGAGGCGTAGAGAGAGGAGAGGAGTAGAGCTCTTTTTATCATCATCCTCAGCTCCACCACTTGACATTTGGTACAGAAAAATCCGTTTCAAATGAATTTTTCTCTCTGTTTCCCCTTTCTCCATTTTTCTCTGTCTCTCTGTGTGTGTGTCTGTGTATCTGTCTTTGTGTCTGTGTGTGTGTGTGTGTGTGTGTGTGTGTGTGTGCTAGGCCATCTCTCTGCATGTCAAATCAAAAGAATCCATGTCTAAGCAAGGCTTGTCTCGCTTCATTCTCTCTGCATTACTTTTTTTTACCAGAGAAGATTCCTGACACTGTTTTATCAAGGAGCTGAATTCAGTGTTTACCAGTACAATGCAATATTTAAGGTTGCCACGTTTAGGAGGCAGAATTGTATGGGGAAGCTTAACTTAAACCGAGCAGCCATTTCTGCAAGCCAGGCTGCATCTTTGTTTGGTCCCTGGGTGGAGGAGGCCGGAGCAGAAAGCCTGATTTAGGCAGGGGCCTGAGACAGAGGACCGTTGCTGTTTAATCAGCAGGCAGAGCCACGGACGCCTCCGGGGTACCTCAGTACAGCCTGGTGGGCCGCCGCTGGCTCTGGGCCCCCTCACGGATCAGCGGAGGGGAGAAAATCCAGTCCAAGAAGTTTTCTAGAAAATCCTCTAGTCTTTGCTAACTCTTTCTCTTACTCTCTCTCTCACACTCTCTCACTCACTCAATCAATCTCTTTCTCTCTCCTCTCTCCTCTCTCTCTCTCTCTCTCTCTCTCTCTCTCTCT
>PYXC01002283.1:1360000-1375000 GCA_015244755.2 Tenualosa ilisha | reverse complement strand
AGCCAGAGGAGGCGTACATCGTCAAGAACAAGCCGGTGAACCTCTACTGCAAAGCCACGCCGGCCACGCAGATCTACTTCAAGTGCAACAGCGAGTGGGTCCACCAGAAGGAGCACACCGTGGAGGAGCGCGTGGATGAGACCTCAGGTGTGTGTGTGTGTGTGAGTGTGTGTGTGTGTGTCTGTATGTGTGTGTATGCATAATGTAGATATGTGTGTGTGTGTGTGTGTGTGTGTGGTGTGTGTGTGTGTGTGTGTGTGTGTGCATTTGTGTGCTGAAGCATGTATGTGAAGGGGCTAAAGGTGGTTTAAGGGTGGGTGGTACATGATTCATTGTATTCATACAATCAATGAGGGGGTCAGTGCCCTCTCTCCCTCTTTCCTCTTTCTCTTTCTCTCTCTCTCTCTCTCTCTCTCTCTCTCTCTCACACACACACACACACACATATTTGTACATTATGCATACACACACACACACACACACACAGTTAGAGAAGAAGCTAGCACAGGGGCACAGAGGGTGGGATGGATTGTTAGTATCTGTATACTATATGTGAGTCTACGTAGGGGAGAGGGTTTGGGAATTAATGATTGTACAGCATCAGATTGGATGTAAAGACAAACATGGATGGGGTTGCCCACTCTCTCTCTTACACACACACATACACACAAACACACACACACACACACACACACACACACAAGCTCCCACCCTCAGGCGCTCCCATCGCACTGTCGGAAAATCGAGTAAATGAATAATTCAAGGGAGACTTTTTCTCTCTCTTTTTTCCTTTCTTTCTTTCTTTTTTTATTCTTCTTTTTCTTCTCTTCTACTTTTTCTCCTCCGTGTTTTTGCTGTCTCGCGCTCAGAGTCGCTCTCCTCTCCCCTTCACCTCATTACGAGAGCCCCAATGTCTCTCGGCCTAACGGAGGAGCTGGGCTCGTTAAACTCCAAGGGCCTTCATAACAGAGCCCTATAAAAAGCAGCCCAGCACTCATTCGCTGCTATTAAGAGTCTTATTGTTTGTGCTTTGTGTCTGCATTCTGCTCCCTGGATGTCATTAAGACACGGTCAGAAGAACTGTAGATGTGTATTTGTGTGTGTGTGTGTGTGTATGTGCGTGCCTGTGTGTCTCTGTGTGTAGGGTGTTTGTAGTGTTTTTGTGTTTGTGAGTGTATATGTGCGTGTGTGTGTGTGTGTATTTGTGTGTGTGTGTGTGTGTGTGTGTGTGTGTCTGTCTGTGTGTGTAGGGTGTTTTTGTGTTTGCGAGTGTGGATGTGTGTGTGTGATGTTATTGAGTGCGGATGTGTGTGTCTGTGTGTGATCTCTTGCTGAGGGCCTTTGTGTCAAATACACACATCTCCGAGACACCACTGAGCTAACAAGCCTTTTTGGGACAAAACAGAGTTGGTGTCTCTGTGTGTGTGTGTGTGTGTGTGTGTGTGTGTGTGTTTGTGCTAGACTTGACCCACTATTTCAGAGCTGGTGGATAGAATAGGACAAGACCCGACCTGAATAAACAGATCTGGCAGCAGAATCATTCTGCTTTCCTCTCCTCTTTCACTTTTGTGTGTATGTGTGTGTGCATGTGCGTATGTGTGTGTGTGTGCATGTACGTATGTATGTGTGTGTGTGTGTGTTTGGTTCTATCTCTGTTTGTGGTTTTCGTCATGCGTCATTCGTCGTCTCTTTGTTGATGTGGGTATGTTTGTGTGTATGTGTATGTGTGTGTGTGTGTGTGTGTGTGTGTGTGTGTGTGTGTGCGTGTGTGTGTGTGTGTGATCCCGTTCATGATCTCAGTGTGTTCATCAGTGTGTTGGCACACACTGACCGCCCCCGCTTGCCCTTCCTCGCTGCCCTCTGGCTCTCCTCTCTCAAGGTCGGACTTCTGCTGGTCCCCCCTGTGCCCACAGCTGAGAGTATGCCACCATTGTGTGGAACTGGAGCCTTTCCTAGAGTGTGTGTGTGTGTGTGTGTGTGTGTGTGTGTGTGTGTGAGAGAGAGAGAGAGAGAGAGAGTAAGAGAAAGAAAGAGAGAGGGTGTTTGTGTGTCTCTAATCCTCCTCTAACCCTCATGACTCTTTTACTTTTCTTTTTAACCCTTCTTTCCACCGTTCACTCTCTCTCTTTTTCTCTCTCTTGCTCAATCAATCTCTCCGCCTCTTCCCCAAAGTAAACAGTCCTGAGACTAGCAATGACTCTTCAAAACCACCTCAACTTATGATGTTACATCCCCTTAATCCTTTACCTTTCATCACCCCCTCCACCAGTCCATCAATCTTTTACTCTGAACAAAAGAGAAAGAAAGAAAGAAAGAAAGGAAGAAAGAAAGAAAGAAAGAGAATGAGAAAAAAGGAAGAAAAGAAAAAGAAGAAAAAGGAGAACTATATCTCAGACAGGCCTTAGCCAGCCCCTCTGACCCTCCTGGGAAGCATGACCGCCATTTAAAGGCCTCACCTTGTCTCCGGGGTGCCACGGATCCAGTCGCTCAATTACCACCCCCCCATCTCCCCCACCACCCCCACACCCCACCCCCCTTCTGGGAGCTCAGTGGGAGTAAATAAGAAGGGTGGTGGTGGTGGTGGTGGGGTGAGGTGAGGTGGTGTGATTGCTACTTGTAGGCAGCCAGGAGAACTCCATTACTTGCTGAATGCGACCAATCAGAGGGAGGAGATGTGTGAGAGAGTGTATTTTTGTGAGTGTGTGTGTGTGTGTGTGTGTGTGTGTGTGTGTTTGAATGACAGAGAGGGAGAAAGAGAAAGAAAGTGTATTTTTCTAGGGGTGAGGCAGGTAGTGTGCTCACACACGTGTGTCTGTGTGTATGTGTGCGTACGTGTGTGTGTGTGTGTGTGTGTGTGTGTAAGTTTTAAGAGGCCCATGGCCGGGGGGCTGGTTTGCTCTTTCCCTAACAACAGCAGCCATTGTAGTCGACTGCGGTCGCTTGATCGCTTTGTCGGCGGGCGGGGAGAGGGCTAAAGTGAAGTGGGCTCTTCATCTTCCTCCATCTTCCTCACCGCAGCGCTCCACCTCTGCTCCCTCGCCCTGTTCCGTCGCTCTCCGGCGCCCTTTGTCGTCGACCTTTGTTATTGTTCTTTGTTGTGTCTCCATCTCTGGTCTTTTCTCTCACCCTTTTTTCTCTGTCTTTC
The DNA here is from genome assembly GCA_015244755.2 of Tenualosa ilisha. Taxonomy (NCBI): domain Eukaryota; kingdom Metazoa; phylum Chordata; class Actinopteri; order Clupeiformes; family Clupeidae; genus Tenualosa; species Tenualosa ilisha. The sequence continues at coordinate 1,371,855 of PYXC01002283.1, read as the reverse complement.
CTCCCACATTCCAGTCTTATCTTTTCCCTTCTTCTGGCTCATTTTTTTGGTCCTCTCTGTGTTGCTGTTCTGTGTTCTCTCTATCTCTCACTTTCTTCCCCTTTGCTCACTCTCTTGTTATCTCTCTCTCTCTCTCTATTCCTTCTCTCTGAGTCTTACACAAACATCCACCCACCCACACAAATACACACACACACACACACACACATCAAGGCATAACACTCACAGTACCATCTACCCCCCCCCCACACACACACACAAGCACACACACACGCACACACACATACATGCCCACAATCCCACCCCCACTCTCTCACACACACATACATAAACATACCCGTGTGCTAACGATAAGAGGAAATTGAAGTGAAACCCATCCAAGTCAATTACTCATGACCCATTAAAATGGAGTTAGTGTTTACGCTTGGCCTCTGTGCATATATGTCGGCAGCCAATTCAAACAGATGCAGAAGAAAGACAGAGAGAGAGAGAGAGAGAGAGAGCGAAAGAGAGAGAGAGAGAAAGAGTGAGAGAGAGAACTACTTCTAAGACATTAGTCCTTAGAGGAAGCTTGTGGAAAAAAAGAGACACTTTTCTAAAAACCTTTCTTATCTGCTATTAGGTAGCAATTATAAAGACATCACCATTCATGCACATTTACTGTAACGCTGGAGATGGTGGCCACTACTAGCCTGGTAAACCAGACTCTTTTACTTTGCTTCACTTTGTGCACTTTGAGCCTGGACATTAGCGGCAGGCAGAGTGCAATTTTGTAGGGGGGTGATGGGGGGGATCATCCCCCCCCTCTGGTTTTTACCTCTGCTGAATGAATTTTATCCTCGGGGGGATAAAACCCCGTCAATAATTAAATAATAAAAAACAACTGAAATTGAAATCAGGTTGTGACAGTTTGTTACACAGCTATAATCTACATTGTTGGTAGCCTACTAACTCTCAACCTGACCCAAATTGTCGGTAATCTCGTTGTTCGCGAATGTCCCCATATACATAAATACACTGTTTCTGCATTCTACGCGGAACTAATAAAGAACGAGGGAAAATGAAATGCGTTCAGAGCAGCATATCGTCCTACTTCACAGGACCAGCACAAAAAAAAGACTAAGTCAACATCCAGCTAAGTCATACATCGCTGTTATTGGGCCAGACGTGTGTTCGTTCCCTGCACAGAGGTTCACAGAGATGTGGATTAAAGAAGGACGAAACGCTGCAGATGACGCGCCAAGGAAAACCGAAAAGGCCACATGATATCCGACATCAGAGCAAACTGTTTATTTCGTTTTATAATTAGTTACTTTGACATAACATGTGAAATCATTATTGTTACTTTTTACAGACCGATCCCATTAGGCTAATGTTCCTCTGCCAATCCTCTGACATATTCGCCTGATCGGACCTTATCCATGGTTCTGAAGCCCAAATAAGTCATCACATCATGGCCGGCACAGAAAATGAAATGTTTCATGTCTTTTTAAGTTTGCATTGAAGATGAATGCTCATCTGTTCATAATTTAGGCACATAGGGTCTACCATTAACCTAAAAAAGAATTAAACCTGTTGATTGCTTGTTTTTTGCTGATTAAAAAACAACAACAAAAAAACATCCACCCCTCTGTTTTTTTGACAAATCGCACCCTGGAGGTAGACATACGTTTTCTTCGCAGTGGGTGGCTGCTTTGTTTTGCCTTGAATTTCTGTTTGCTAATTGGTTGCTAGAAAACCCTTAGGATAGTACCCTGACATGGCTAGGCCACAGCTGCTTGCGTTCTTATCTACAGTCAGATGTCAAATCCGATTAATTCTCCTTTAATGCCTTGGGAGATGGTGTCCACTACTCCTTTTATGGCTATCTGCAATTAGGGGCCAATTCTAAATACTTCACCTTTAAATGGACCTGTACAGCATCACTGGGGGAGTGGTGCAAAGTCGCTGTAGTAAACAGAAAAAAAAATTAAATAAAATAGTAAACAGATGGCAGAGGGAGGCTTTGGGGAATGGGCAATGGTACTCGAGTGTGGCCCTTGCGTCGCCTGCTGTGGCTTTTTTAATAGACCTGTCACACCTGGCCACAGGCCTGGTGTGTGTGTGTGTGTGTGCGTGTGTGTGTGTGTGTGTGTGTGTGAGGCAGGGTGGATGGGTGGGGCATAGTGCCAAGAGAACAGCAGCCTCGGTGTCTGAAGGTAGGGGAATGGAATATCTACTCGAAGGCAGCTGTTGTAGGGAGATGTACTTGAGGTGGAATGAGAGTAAAAAAGACCACTGTGTGTGTGTGTGTGTGTGTGTGTGTGTGTGTGTGCTGGGTGGTGCTGGTGCTTGTGGCAAAAAAATATTTCTTGTAGTGAGTGATGGAGAGAGAGAGAGAGAGAGAGAGAGAGAGAAAGAGAGAGAAGGGAGGGTTATGCAAGGAGAGATGTGCCTCTCAGCACTGACACTGACAAAGGAGAAGTTAGCGCTGAGCGTTAGCGCCCTTTGCCATTCTGCCAGGCAGTTTGGGAAGAATGAGAGCGCTGAGGTGTAACTCAAAGCCCACACATCATGAATCTTTTCTCTCTCTTACACTCATCTGTTGTCTTCTCTCTCTCTCTCTCTCTCTCTCACAGCCACACATACACACACACACACACACGTACACACAAATCCATGCACACAACTTCACCAAAAAGGATAAACAAACACACACACACACAGACACACACACACACACACACACACACACACACACAGAGCCTCCAAGGCAGCAGAGGTCTGTCTCCCCTTGCCCACCCTAGTCGTGTCTGATTTCCCCTGACTGACAGAAAAGAGCAGTGCACAGATGAGAGAGAGACTGGCCTGCCTGCTCAATAGCTATCTGAGCTGAGGGAAACATGAGCCAATGCCCACTCACTCTATCACTCTCTCCCTCCCTCCCCCCTCTCTCTCTCCTTCACTTATCCCTTTATCCCTCCCTTATCTCTCTTGCTCTTTGACTTTCTCTTGTCTTTATTCTCTTTTTGCCTCATCCAGTAATTTTCTCGCTATATCCCTCTCTCTATTTCTCTCTCTTTCTCTCCCTCTCTCCTCTGTGCGGGGACAGGCAGACGTGGTTGGCCAGTGCTGTTATCTGGGCAGTCTGGTAGACCCCAGCATGGCGCCTCACTGCACTGCAGCCCAGCAAAAGACAGAGAACAGAAGATAAAGAGAGGTGACCTAGAGAGAGGGGGATAGAAAGAGAGGGAGAGAGAGAGGCGGGGGGGTGGAAGTGGAGTAGGTCGTAGAGAGAAAAAGAGAGAAAATGTGATGTTGAATAAAGTATAGACAGAAAGCAGAAAGACAAAGAGATAAAGAGAAGAGAGAAAGAGAAGAAGAGAGACAGAGGCTCGGCAAGAGAGGAGAGAAAGAACATTTAGACGTGATGAGAGGTTTTCTCGGGCAGCAAGATCATTAGCCTATTGCTTATGTTGTTTTTTTTTCTGGGGAGGAAAAGATAGAGGAAGAGGAGGAGGAGTGGAGGAGAGGAGTTGGGAGGCCAATGGAGTGTCTGTAAGGAGAAACACCTACTCCTATGTTTGAGTATCGATCTCCTCTCTGAAGCTCTGCCAAAGCCTTTTGCCCTTGCGGACAGAAATATGATGCTCTTCTGTTAGAATGAAAGACGAAAGCAAATGTTTAGTTGTAGTGAGTTGTGTTCTTTCTGTAGATGGATTTTGGAAATCTGTGGCAGGGAGAGGCGTGCATGATGCTGAAGGTATGTGGCTAAGCCCCCGTGAAATTACGCACAATCAATTGAGCCCTTTCTTGTTTGCATAGTTGCATCAACTGCACTTAACATAAAATTGTTTGCCGTGCAACTTGTTATGCAATGTTTGTGCAATCCCCTTCAAATCACGTCTCTACAACCAACTGCTTTTTTAAATCCCCTCACAATCTCCCAGTATACCAGCACTTACTAGATTGCTCAAATAAAATCTCTCTCTTGTTATAGTTTGTGAGAGGAAATACTGAGATTAAAATCGTTTGTTATCCGCATCAAAACAACAAAACAATACGGTATTGATTCCCTCTCCTCCTGCTCGTCCTCAGCCGCACAAGTTGAGTATCCGAATGATTTCGGTATTTGAAGAGGCCCCTGGCTTCTTTTTAGACACTCACTAACAATGAGGAACTGTCTCTCTCTCTCTCTCTCTCTCTGTCTCTCTGTTAATCTCTCCTGCGAGCTGCCCATTGATTTCTCCTGATGAGCCTGAGTTAATTATGTGAGTTACACTCCAGTGTAATATACAACCTGGCCCCTGTCTGAATAATGACAGCGAGTATCGAGAGGGAGTGTGCTTCATTTGAAGAGTTTAATCCACGCCACGGCTAACATCTCCCCCGACTGCCATTTCCATGCCGTCGTCACCGATGGTGATCAATAGCCGGGTTAAGGCTAACACTGATGATGTCATTAATTATTAATTATTATGAGAGTGGCAGCACAGTTGTCTGGGAGGGATATCCCAGGATGCCACATATTGCGTTTTACAAATTGGTTAATGTCACCATTACTTATTGTAGACAAGGCTTGTATATGTTACTCTTAATTATGGCAATAGAAGAGTTTTCTAGGATGCTCAACAGGCACTGTACAATGATTGATGAAGTGGATGTCTTCATCTGAACTAGTTTACGTACTGAGCTGATACTGTATATGTGAACTGGAGTAGGAGGGAGCCGATTGAGTGTAAACCAAAACATGGGCCATTCTCTGTGATTCATTGGGGCAGTAAATTAGTAAATAAGATATGGAAATGCAGTACTCATATTTTTTTTCACTAAAAATTCACTTTGGAGCAGTAAAGAGATAAAATGGTTCAAGACCAGAATGAAAGATGGTCAAAGTAAAATAGAAGTAGCCACATCACCGACTATTTTCATGATGGCTTCATTTTGAATGTTGTAAACACATGGTCAGACGCTACTGGTGAAGTAAGGCATGTCATTTTGACTTAAACTCCCAGGAGTCTCAATCTCTCAGGTCAGGCCTGTTCACACCACACTTCCCTCGTCAATCTACACCTATCCCAAGTGCTGGGGTGACTAGGCCTACATATAAAACCAAGGTGTATTTCATCAAAGGCATCTGATGTAAGGCGATGTAAGATGGCATCCTTCTCTCCAAGGCACAGACATTCTCTTTTTTACCCTCACTGGTTCCCATAGTATGTTTCCACATTGTCACGCTCTCTCAGTCAGCGTGGCAGCCCCCCCCCCAACACACACACACAGACACACAGACACACACCTCCACACACACACCCTCCACCAACCCCCCCCCCCCCCCCCCACACACACACACCTCTCTGTCTTTCCCTTTGTCTTCCTCCTTACAGTAGTCTGGAGGCAAGTCAGTATGGGAAGAATCACAAACCCCTTAATTATTTATGGTCATGGCGGTTCACAAACAAGGTCAGATTCTTCCATGTCAGTGGCTAGAAACAGTGAGAGAGAGAGAGAGAAAAAGAGAAAGAGAGGGAGACAGAGAGAGAGAGAGAGCAAGAGAGAGAGTGAGTTAGAGAGAAGACGGGACAGTGGAAAATAGTGATTGAGAGAGGGAGAAGGAGAGAGAAAGGGAGTGAAAGATCGTGAGGGGAAGAGTGGAGTGAAAAGAGAGGTGTGTTGGCTGGGTGTTAGGGCCAGTGTTGAGGAGCAGCTCCCTTGGAAGGCACATGATGGGCCTCCATCTTCTGCTACGGGAGCTTTGACTGCATGCCTTATCTTACGGCTTGAACCTCCATCTTGAGGGAAACTCAAGCAGGCTCTTGTCGTCATGCTGAGACACTTATCCTGAGTGCCACATTTTCCTTCACAGTCAATGGGCTTTCTGATCAGTAGATGGGTATGGTGCTATAGAGTGGTCTGAAACATTTTGAGGGAACTTAGAGGTCTCAAAGTGCTTTGGTTCCACTAAGTCTGCTGAATTTTCCATCTCTCTGATAGATTAATAAAGCCATCAGCAGGTAGGGGAAAGAAGCAAAAATAGCAAGGCTTTCAGTGTTTTTTTCTTCCTAGCTTTCTCACACTGACAAAAAAACGTTATGAATCATTTATCATTTAGAAATTGATTTGAAGCACTTCGGGGTGTGCATTATGTTCTTTTCTCCTGTTTGATCTCTTGTCTACTTGAGACACGCTCTCTTTGAAGAAGGTTATTTGTGATCTGACTGTCTTTAGGAAAAGTAATTGGGCTTGTCTCATGACTGAAGATTAAAAATGTAATTTGGATGTTTTTACATAGTAAATACTGTCTTTAGATGACAGACAAACAAATGTTCACCTGGGAGCAAGAATTCACTGCACTGTGCTAGTCAGTTTTAGATAATGAAGTGTGTCTCTGTGCTCCGTTTCAGTTAGCATTAGCTACCAGTTTGCTATTCTGTCTGTGTTGTAGCAAATTTTCTTGTAATTTTTCCTACCGCCAGCACTTAGTGAGGACAGTGTGTTGAATTACTCTGGAATATTCCATTTAAAAATGATTCTCAACTCTTTAAAAGGATATTCCAGAGTATTCTGTTTGTATATCATTTTATGGTTTGGTATGTCATTCTCATCGTCCCTCTACAGTGAGAACTGATTCCACCCAGTTTATCAAAAATCAATCTCATATAGAGGACAGGGAGTTCAGCTGATTTTGATGATGATGTCTCTCATAGCATACTAATGACTCTGAAGCACACTGTCAATGTTTGCAATTCAACACCGCATGATTTATGAGACCTGGCATCTAATGTGATATCCTAATCATATCATCCTTGGCCAAGTTATCAGGATAGGATGGGGAAGGGAAGCTTTGTCCATCCCCGGTGTGCGTTTGCAATATGGGGATTATTCAGGATTGGTGGCAGTCCCTGACACTATGAGCGAATTATACCATCAGCCCACAAGCAACCTGCAGGGCATGTTTGGACTAACATCGTGATAACACATATACATATATAAGAACACTCTTTAACACTCTCTCTCTCTCACACACACAAGCATTTACACACTTGCGCGCACACACACACACGTGTGCAAAAACGCATTCACACATACACTCTGAGAGACACATCGGTGACACTGTGTTTAAACACATATGTTAGCACCATGTGCTTGCTTCCCCTCAGTGACACTCTGCTGTGCAGTTTACAGTTAGTAACTTTAACCTCGCAATATTCAGCTCCTCAACAACAGCAGTGTGTTTTTTAATCTGCTCTCAAAGGCACAGAAGGACAGTGTGCTTTACCTCTACTGGATGGTGGGTCACTGTGTTTGCCGTCCCCTGAAGCATCTTGAAGACAGCAGACGGAGTCATAGCTTAGCAACGACAGCCAGTAAAAACATAACTTGGTTACAAGCCCGCAGCTCCAATTTATGAATCCTGGACACAGCAACGAGAGCATGCGACATAATTTAAAACCGCAGAGGCCAAACGATGTCGAACCGGTGAGGTGCAGCTGTGTCTTGGAGTGATCTGAGAGGTATTTGACTTGGAAAGTGCATTCTGTCTCGTCTCCGCCGAGCACCATTACGCTCCATGTGTCCCGACGGTTCCATAGGCAACCTGCGACGCATGTGATCCGTAATAACGATGTCAGGATAAAAGAATGCGGATGGAAAATGCCAGACTTGAGGAGTTTTTCATATGGATGCTCCATAATGCCAGATCTCTTGAGTGATCTCTGCTGAGAAGGCCTTACTGTGTGTGTGTGTGTGTGTGGTGTGTGTGTGTGCTTTCGGGTCTATGTACGTGTCTTGTCTTATAATTGATTAATCTTTCTACTATTTATTCATTGTTAATCTGTCTTGTGTATCTGTGTATTTTGTGTGAGTGTGTGGATGTATGCATATTCATTACTGCGCAGTACACTGCAGTCCTCTCTCTCTCATGCAGACACACAGTGACACACACACACACACACAACTGTAATCAGCGGAGTTAGCAAACAGGATTTGCAGGCTGGCATGGCACTCAGATGCAGCGCCGGGCGCCAAGCAACTCTGTGGGCCTGGCACAGGCCCCAAAGCCCAATGAAGAGGCTCAGTTACAATCACAGGAAGCCACTGTCCGTTCGCTCGCTGTCGCCCTTCGCTTATTTACCGCTCCCTCGCGCTATTGTTGACATTTGTTAGAGTCTTACATTTTTAATCAAGAGAACATGCGCGCGTGCGAGTGTGTGTATGTGTGCATGTGTGTGTGTGTGTGTGTGTGTTACTATGGCCGGCAGGAACAAAGAAAAGAAAAGACCCTTTTTCAAAGCCACCAATGCTGACCGAGGAAATTCATTGAAAAGGGGTAGTGAACAGGTGGAAGAATGAAGACCTTTTCATCACAGACGTTTTGTTGTTTTGTTGCTGCCTATGATGAATATTTGTAGCTTTGAATAAAACACTGCTATGTAAACATACATCATTAATTAATTTGTTTATGCCCTCATTTAGTAATTAATCCATTTAGTAATTGTCATTATCAACGGTAGTCCCTAATTAGCTCCCTGAATTAGCTTGAAATACAGTCTCTGTCTCCTCCTTAACTGATAGACACATTGACTGGGGGGGGGGGCTGAAACTTGATACCTGCTGGGAACATTGTGCAGTATTATCATACAGAGGAAACAGACACTGTGTACATGTATGTCCTTTGTATCATAGTGACCCAGAGTATTTGTGGAGGGGGTATTGGAGAGCTTGAGTGTTATTGATCCGGAAGATTCTGTGGAGTCAGTGTGACTTACATCAAGCCTATCTGGTTTTTAGTTCCCCTCTGGTTTTTCATCTTCCACTGATGCCAATAGCCAGCAGTGCAGTTATTTATCGATTTGTCATTTGTGTGTTTCCCTCTTTTTCCCAAACTTTTAAACTCTGTGGTTTTACTTACTGTAATCCTATAAAAAAGTGAAAATGACTGTATTTCACAACTTTTTCTGTTATTTGTGTGCACTTGTGTGTGTGTGTTTGTGTGTGTGTATATATGTGCGTGTGTATGTATGTGTGTGTGTGTCTGTGTGTGTGTGTGACTGTATAACCTACTGTATGTGTGGACCCAATCTTCCAATAATATCTTGTGTGTGTGTGTGTGTGTGTGTGTGTGTGTGTGTGTGTGTGTGCGTGTGCACTTTCTTAGAGTTTCTTTTGGTTGAACTTAAGATAACTGATTATACGGGTGAGTATGTGTTATTCTGATGTTCCTTTTGACATGCCCTGCTGTACATGATTATACATTAAGCTTGTGTTGTCCCCCTGCCCACTCAGATGCCCTGTGTTCTACCGCTACAGCTGTCTCTAGGATCTCGATCTGACTATGAGTGTGTGTGTGTGTGTGTGTGGGCTGTGCCAGGCTCGTACTGACCGTGTATCTGTGCCCCCGGTCTCTCTCTCTCTCTCTGCTCCCCTTAGGCCTAGTGGTTCGCGAGGCCAGCATCGAGATCACGCGGCAGCAGGTGGAGGAGCTCTTCGGCCTGGAGGACTTCTGGTGCCAGTGCGTGGCCTGGAGCTCAGCCGGGACAACCAAGAGCCGCAAGGCCCACGTGCGCATCGCCTGTGAGTCACCTTTCTGCCACACGGTCCACAGTCATTCGCCGTCAGCAGCGCTGATGTGCCACATGACACTTTTACCTCCTTTTTCAAGGCTCTTTCATTTGGCCTCAATTCTTCCTGTCCATTCCTTTAACCTTCTGTCTGCAACATCCTCCCTTGTCATTTTCTCTACCTCTCTCTCTCTCTTTCTCTTTCCCTGACTTCTCTATATCACTCCATCTGTTTCTGTAGTAGTATTTCCTAGTTGTTCTTTCTCCTCATACACGTTCACGTCTCCAGCCACATCACCTATTGTCCTCAGAAGCCATTGTGGGTCAAAGGTCAGTCTTGTAAACCCCCCAAAGCTACACAATGACTACAACTTCTGAGTATTCTTGAATCATCAGTTGCCCTCTGCACAGTTGCCCTCATGCCCTTGTTAATGTGAACAGACCTGGCCATTTATTCGCTCTTATTGACAATATGACAACAAACATGGCATCTCTTGCAACAACTACCCTGTGGGATACACTCTTGTGAGGTTAGAGAAAGTAAGTGAAATGTGTTTGCCATATTGTGTGTCTGCTCTTTTTTTAATTTATTTTCATTTTCACGTCCAGACAGTCACACACAGCAATCAGATCATTAGCTTGCATTAGCTTAGCTGTTATTGAGAAACAGCCTTTTGAAGTTTGAGGTTTGGATGCCTGAAAAGTCATGGGTGAAGACAGACAAGGGAGTGATCCTTGACCTCCGTGTGTGTGAGGAGAGGCCACATGACTGTTGTGGGAATTATGTGTGTGTGGAGGGGTAGTGCAAATTGGTTAGCTTTGCTCGTCTCTGCGTCACTAATGAGCCACCTCATGAGACTGAGGTATCTCACTGAGCACGCTCAGATGCGAGTGGTGACTGACTGATGACTAGGGCATGAGGATCCCAGCTCTGAGAGTCCTAATTATCTGTGACTCCCCCAAACAGACACATTGGTCGTTCAGTGCACAATAACACCATACTTTCTTTGTTTCTGAGGGAAAAAAAGAAGGAAAAACAAAAATCCAAATCAGCGTCCCGACCATAACAGTTCTTAAAACACTGAGGTCTGGATATATGCCTATTTTTGTTGCAGTAATTATCTTGGCCTTTTGTTGGTCTCCCCGGATCACGGTAAGAAGAAATTAAGAGTGTCTCGTGTTTTCTGTGTCGCCTGACTGCCCCGTTTTTTTTTTTTTTTTTTGGTTTGGTTTGTATGCGAATGTGAGTTTGCCTCAGAGCTTGTATAAATAGACTGTGGGCTGTCAGAGAGTGAAAGTTCAGTTAGGTGAGATGTACTGTTTATTGACGATGATTTTCAGGCTGTCACTGCTTTCCTACTCTCCGTGACATGCATATTTTTGGGTGTATGTTTGCAACTAATAACACATATTAGGTAGTTCCTGCATATATACACTAACACTAAGCCAGAGATGGGACATGAGCAACTGTATATATATATATATATATATATGCACGTATTTATTTCCTATATATATATATGTATATATATAGTTGCTCATGTCCCATCTCTGGCTTAGTGTTAGTGTGTGACAGATGTCAGATGTCCAGAAGAGACATCTCGGGTTACCCAAACACCTCAGGTCTTCATTTACCCCGGAAGGATATGGCAACGTATTTAGTTGTCAGTCATGTCAGTATATCAGTGGGGTTTCCGTGTGTGTATGTGTGAGTGTGTGTGTGTGTATATGTGTGTGTGTGTGTGTGTGTGTGTGTGTGTGTGTGTGTGTGTGTATGTTGGTGGGGTTTCCATGTTGCTGTGTGTTTTTAGGTGATTTGTGTTGTATTTGTTTGTTTGCTTCAGGACTAGGCACAAAGAATGGTCAACACTGCCTGGAGAGAATGAGGCCACAGTGCTAATGGTCTGATACTGTGTGTTGTTTGTGTGTTTTTGTGCTCATTGTACTGTGTGTGTGTGTTTGTTTGTTTTCATCACTGCAGGTATGGTTCATATGTGTGGTTCATTTGTTTCTTCACTGTGTGTGGTGTGTGTGTGGTGTGTGTGTGTGTGTGTGTGTGTGTGTGTGTGTATTTATTCCCCATACTTTTGCCTTAATCAGAGCTGACTGGTTGCCTAGCATCCATAACCTTGTCTTTGCATTAGAATAAATGATCCCTCCTTGCCTATTAAAACCCCCTGAAACTGATTCAGCCCTCATCTCAGTGGGTGACCTGAAGCTCTCCTCTTTTCCTCCTCCTCCTTGTCCTCCTCATCCTCCCCGGAGGCTAATGGACAATCTGTGATGGTTTCCGCTCCCCACCCCCCAACACACACA
>PYXC01002283.1:1310000-1355000 GCA_015244755.2 Tenualosa ilisha | reverse complement strand
TGCTCTGACCACCCACACCATCCCACATGCTGTAGCAATGCAACACAATGACTGCAAGAAGCCCCTGGATAATGAAACTCCTGTCAGCACCAGCACAAGCAAGCCTTGCTAATGTGCATCCCCAGAAACGAGTGAGTCAGAGAGAGTTTGTGAAGGAGTGAGAGAGAGAGTGAGTGCGTGAGTTGGGGAGTGAATGAGTGAGTGAATGAGTGAATATATGGGTGGGTGGGTGGGTGAAGGACTGTGATTATGCAAGCATTGTGAATGGATGGATGTTTGTATGCATGTGAAACTGTGGTACTTTCAGGTGTGTTTGTGCATCAGAAGTGGAGGAGGCTGAGGCTGCCGTTTCAGCAGAAGACAGAATAGACATCTGTATCTCACAAACCAATTCCCACAGAGGCAATTACAAACACACACACACACACACACACACACACGCTAACTCTCAGTAAGACACGTCTTTTCAGGTGTGCTTCTGAGTCTGCAGAAGTAAACAGGGCTTAGTCTCTTCTTTTTATCAGAGCAATGCCAAATGACACACAACGTAGCATTCTACAGCGTGCCTTACAGGCATTTATATATCAAAGCTGTTGTATGCTCTTGGGCATCAGTGCCACAGATAATACAACAGATTTGTCTGCAAGCACATACCTGCCATCCTGAGAGAGAGAGAGAGAGAGAGAGAGAGAGCGAGAGAGGAGACATGAATGAAATGATAAACCCATGATAAATCAGGCCTGGAGATTTGTGCACAGCAAGAGGGTCTCCCACACAAGCTCATTTTAAAGCCATGCAGACACACACACACACACACACACACACACTCTCTATCTCACTCTCTCTGTCTCACACATACACACACAGACACACACACACACACAGAGTATGCACTGTATAAATCTCCAGTGCCAAATCTGGCGTAGTGTATCAGAGCTTAAGAGAAGCCGAGGAGCTGCTCCCCTGAGGAAGACGGTCTCCACGGAACCCTGCTGGGACTCTCCGCTCCATCCACTGAGAGCCAAGCGGAACAAATGCAGCTACGCCACTGCGAGAAGAGAGAGAGAGAGAGGGAGAAAGAGAGAGAGAGGGATAGACTTACTGAGATCATGTAAGTGTTAAAAAAGAAGTGAGAAAGTGAATTCAAGGGAGAGAGAGAGTGAGAGAGAGAGACAGACAGAGAGTGTGTGAGAAAGAGAGAGAGAGAGACAGAGAGAGAGGGAGGGGATGAGAGGGGGGTAGACTATGATGAGGAAGTAAAGAAGAGATGAAGAAGAGACGTGGATGGAGGGCTGCACAGCTGGAGAGGGAGAGCTGAGAGAGATAAAGTGGGATCGACTGTAGAGTCAGTGAGTGAGACCGAGGAGCAAAAGTGAATGAGGAAGACAGAATGACTTTTTATTTGACTTTAATAGGAGAAGGACCCAGTCTCTTCTGCACTTGATCACACAGTCTCAACATGTTTTCTATTTTCTACCAGTACTACTACAGCTATATAGCACTTGATAGCTTACCTGCTTTATTGCTAAACTCGGTGCGAAATGGTTCACATGTATGAGTTTGTGGGGAGTATGTGTTAATTAGTGGTGAACATGGGGTAGGGGCTGCAAAGGATCTCACACCTCAGACAGATACATTCACTCACACACGCAAACACACACACACACACACACACAGTGTGTCATTCAAGTTGGGTATAAAAGCGGGAGCAGTACAGTGTTGTGAGAAGAGAGAGAAGTCTGCTCCACTCAGCTCTACTCAGCCGTGGGAATCAGTCAGTCAGTTTTTAACACCGGATCTCTACACATTCTTTAGCTCTCTTTAGCCCTAGTTGTGCTGCTGCTGCTACTGCTGCTGTTGGGTTCACTGCTAGGCTGCCGTCAGACTCAGCCTGTGTCAGTCCCACTCCCATGCTTCAGCGGCAGCAGGAGCTGTAGTGGTGGAGATGGAGATGGAGGTGGTGGTGGTGGTGGAGGAGGGGGTGGAGGAGGGGTGGAGGAGGGGGTGGCTGTGGTGGTGTCTGCGGCAGTGGGTCCGCCAGAGCAGGACCAGGGATTAGATGCCATGTCAGAGAGTTTCTGGGGTTACAAAGCATGACCGTGGAGATCAGCCTCAGAGTGCAATGCCTGGCTTGGCTTGACTTGGTCTGGTTTCTCAGCACTTTCTCTCACTCTCTGTCTCCTTCACTCCATCTCATGGTGTAGAGAGAGAGAGAGAGAGTGAGTGTGTGTGTGTGTGTGTGTGTGTGTGTGTGTGTGTGTGTGTGCACATTTGTGTGCAGGGATTATGCTTCAGTAAAAGTGAGTGCAAATATATCTGTTCATAGCCTTCTCTGTGTGTGGTCCCAAGATTCTGAAATCTGTCTCTATACATTTTGTGACTCATACTACATGAGAAACTGAGACAAGATTACCCATATCCCTGAGAGTGACAATCCCTTAAATCATGTTAGCCCCTGAGATTAGATCAGAGATCTTAGCCAGCTACAGACTTTACATTTGCGTTAATATAATACAAAACCAATTCCAAAAAAGTTGAAACTTTGAATAAAAAAATAAATGCTATAATTCTCAAATCTTACAAGCAACACATTTGTCTGAGAGTAGTCCAAGGACAACATATCAATTGTTGAAACTGGATTTCTTTTTATCATTCAGCATTATTGTTAAGTCTCCAGATGAGTAAGCAGACAATAACCAAGGCACTACTGCAACCCCCGACCACCATAGATGTTTCCTTTTGAACTGACCACTAAAACAAGTAGGACTTGTCTCCTCTGTAGCCCGGGGGATGCAAGACTCTATGATTTAAAAAAAAAAAAAAAAAAGACAAATTTTCACTAAATAACCACAGGATAGTTTTCCATGTCCTCTGGGTCCATTTCAAATGAGCTCTGACCCACATAAGACTGTTAAACCTCTGGATCATGCCATGCTAAATTGTATTAGTATAGTAATAGTATTCTTTGCATGGTCGACTCTTCACCAGCCTTCATGGTTGGAGGGTCAAAGTATGTTTATAGAAAATTGGCATTTTATGATCTCATGAACCCATACAATGATTTCATTACAGATCTTATCTAAATTCAATATTTTATGTAATAAATGAATAATGAATGCCTCCACGTCTTTAAGTCTTAGAGACTCTGCCTCTCTGTGATGGTCTTTTCTATACACGTTCATGTTGGCAGTTTATATAATTATGTTCCTCCTTGTGTTGTTTTTAGTATTATTCAACCTTTACAGCATTTTATTGGTCCTGTTTCAACTTTTTGAGACGTGCTGCAAGTGTAAAATTTCAAAGTGTGTATAGTCCCCGCAAAACAGTAATTTTGCCCGGTTTCAACATTTGACATTTTGTCTTTGCACTATTCTCAAATTCAAAAAATGTATGGCTTGCATGTTCTGAAAATAATAATTTAAGTTTTTATTGACATTTTATCAAGCATCCTATCTTCTTCAGAATTGGGTTAGTGGTATATTTACATATTGGTTTAAATTTTGACACCTGACAGAATTTTTGACACCTGACTCTGAAATTGAAATTTGTGCCTCTGGTGACCGAGTGTTACACTCTTAAGCTTGATGTGATTGTGCACAATTGGATAATGTTAAAGCATCAATTAATGCATTGCTCATAGCCCAAACAGAGTATTTATTCTCTATACCGTGATAGAATCATACAGGCATATTTAAAAATTAAAGCAAATTAAATCCGTACAAGCTTCATCAATTCTCAAACATGAGATCATGCTCAGTTGTTAGACCTCCCTGGACAGGTCACATTAACTGCTCAATAACAAGTTTCTCTCCTTGGTTAACTGAACTTTCTCTTGGTTCAACACACTGTAAACTCTCTGTAGCTAATCACTGTCTTGAATATATGTGGAGCTCTCCTCTAGCAACTGGTCTATTTCCTGAGTAAAAATGCTAATGTCTTTCAGTAACTGGTCCCTTTCTTGAATTAAAATATTGTAATTTCTTTGTAACAGGTCAATGGTCTTAGTTAAGATGCTATAGTTGCTCAGTAACTGGTCTCTTTCTGATTTATTTTAATGGTGTATTTGACACGCAGTCCTGTGATGAACATCAGCAGTAGAACACACAGCACTCCCAGACGAACAGCAGAACACCGACAGCATCTTTCTATCCGCACCACACCTGAAGAGCAAAAGAGAACAAAATTCCCTGTTGCCAATAAAGGATATGCTAGATATAATGGGAAAACAAATGCCTGTCATTTCAAGTAGCCTTATTGGCATGACCGTTCCTTGTTCCTTTGTTTTAATAAATTGTTTCGGGGGCTGGACTTTTTTTTTTACTGCAGAGCTAAGCTCCCATAGACTCTTTTAGAATTGCCGAATGTGAATCATATTGAAGACTGGTTAGCTAATTATTAGGCTACATTGCATGTGAGAGCATCTCTAGCAAGAACACCAATATTCAGCAGCAATTTTCTTTACTTATTTACATGAATTTCATTGACATTTCAATTCAGTGTCAATTCTAATATTTGATATACATTTATCCACATTCTGCCAGTGTCACATATCATTCAGAATATTTCTCCATGGCCTCCACAGGCCAGATCAAAGGCTTTGCCAGGCCAGGCTATTGGTTATTCTAAACTGTACACACTGCCCCTCATGTCAAGCTTTGACAAAATAAGAGGTATACAGTACCTACAGTTATCTATAACTGTAATGACATTGGTTGTGAGATAGATGTATTAAAAGTCAAATGTAGCGAGACCTTTTAATTCATCACATGCTTACTTACATAAATTACCTGGTTTTATTCACATTCCGTTTAATCCTATCAAGTAAGAATATGTGTGTCACTGCTTGTCAATGCAAACTTGACTAAAGACTATGCGTCTTTGACAGAGTCCACATAGAATAGAACTAATTGGAACTAATAGCATGATTGCATAATTGATCTATGATGGATATACGTTACCTAGTCTATTGTAGGGTTTCTTTTTAATATGGTCATCTCTCATCCCAAATTGAGGTTCTTCGTAGATGTGATCCCATGGAGAGTGTCCGTGGCATCTTCTTCCATTCTCACATCAACACCGTGAAGCACTCCTGACAAACCCTGCTAATAATCCCTCGTTGTGTAGAGTTATCAGATGCTACCCAGACTTGTCTTTGTAAAGGATGCAACCAAGGAGGTCAGCATAGACAGTAGCATGCAGTGACTTTTTGTTGTTGTCAGACAGAGTAACCACATCAACCACGACGCCTACACCAACACACACACACACACTCGGACATATGCAACGTGACTATCACCACAACAAGCTGTGCGCCAGCTATGCAAAGCCATGGTGATGCAAAGGTCTAGCAAAGGCTGGAGCATTTAGGCCAGATGCATATGGTCAATATAAAAAAGTAGTGTTATGTTAATAGTAATATTTGTCCTATGTGTAAGTTTCTATGTTGTGATATCACTTTAAATGTGAATACACTGGACCTAGGTGTGAGCATGTATACACAAAAGAGGAAATGATGACAGACGTGCTAATGGGGATGTGTGCAGGAAGCGTAGCGTGGTTAATGGTCACTTCTAGTTGCACAGTTGCACGCTACTGTGTTTACTGAGTTAAAATGCGGCAGAATAATTTTTGAAAATCAGTCAAATCTCCTCTTCAGATTTTGTTGCAGTTACAAATTAACAACGCTTCTTTGAGTTGAGAACCAAGATTAAAGTTCCTCTTTTTTCAACTGATTTATACATATCAAGTTACATTGGCACACACATGCAAAGGTATGGAAACTGTGGTTACTTGACCACATACATTTCTTCTAATTATAGTCAATGGACGTACACACAAATGTTCTTACGGTTCAGTTGTATTGTCATGCAGATATGTAATGACATACAATTTGATATTGCAATAGCGACTACTATTGCTAATGCTGTTATTTGTCAAATAGTAAAACTGCTCTGATCATGTGCGTTATTTTTTCTAACCAGATGCACACAGCTTTAGACACTGAAATACTGCCATCTTTTTTTACTTTTTACTATGCAAGAAACACTAATTTTCAATAATTTCATGTCATCATTTTTTTCCACAAAAGGAGAGCAATTTGGCTTCACACTGATTGTCTTGCCATAAGAAAGTGTGGTTGTTGCATTCAGGGCTAGACATTAGACGACTCTGTTTTTGGTTGCTTTCCATCCAGTGTTACTCCAGCATCTAAAAAAGAGCCACATGTATACAACTTACTTAACAAATTTCATATCGCCATGCTTTGTCATTGTCAGTGAATGAAGATGAAGGTCTGCAGAAGGACAGTCATGGTGAATAGTAATAGTAATGGTAAACTCTTATTAATCTAATCTATTATTAATTAAATTAATAATTCATTAAATATCCCTTCATTGTACTGTTCTTCATATCTCTCCTGATTTCTCTGCTCAATTTGATAAGTACTGGTCCATGACCACAGAACTTGAAAGCAAATAACATAACAGAGAGTCTTTCTTACCCAGCCTGAGTAAGTCTAGTGTCCATCCATGTCTAGCCGTTGTCAATTCTCCATGGCCTGATACAACCTGTTGTTTGTTCTGGTTGGCAATGCGTTCTGTGGCATAGGTGACATCATAAAGTAAAGCTCAGTGGAAGCCTATGTTGCTCTAAACACACACACATACATACACACACACACACACACACACACACACACACACACACACAGACACATGGCAATATTTCAGGAAATTATTATTGATTATTATAAGTCCCATATTCTTGACGCAGTACTGAAATGCTTGCCAGTAGTTGGTCCCTCTCTGAGGTGTATTTGACACACAGTCCTATAGTCAGGGCAAGCAGAAGCACACACAGCATGGCCAGCCCCACAGACATCCACTGGTAACAGCGTAGCTTCCTTGCTGCACCTTTGTCAAATTAAGTCGCTTTATTTATCAAACACATTTCAAAACAATAGACGAGTCATTTTATTAAGCAAATTATCCATTCATATTGAAAATACATTTTGGGAAAATCAAATACTACAGCAAGGAGTGGTGAAGTACTATTCAATGCATATGTGATATTTTGTAAGCACTTATTCCACCGTTATTTTTCCTAGATCGTGGTGTTCATGCTCACAAGTTTTTATCTTTAGAGTTCAGAAGTCAGAAATTCAGAGTGGACGTTCTTGTAATATTTCATTTAGAAGATATTTTCATGCACATTTAATGGTTTTAATTTTGGTTACATTAAATTAAAAGATATATCCAATGCATGCGTGTGTATACTGTATGTGCAACAATGATTTTCAGTATATCTGATTAGATGTAGCACTATGCATTGGGGCTCCCTAGCAGACCCATATTATTTGACATTCTCTATGAACAAGACATCAACTAGAGATAGACAGATCTAATCATACGATTTCAGACCATGAAAGACAACTTCCAGCATAACATCAATCATCTGTGTATTTTTGTTTTTAATCTTTAATTTACCAATTTAATTACCAGCTGCATTGAACTTCTTGGCCTTCTTGAAGACTTTGCAGGGTGCCATTAAAACATAATCATTGGTGTCTGCCTCCTCCTCCTCATTGACCTCAAGGCTCTTCATTTTTGTACAGACAATGCCATCTTCACCACTTCTCTTTTGGTTGTCACTTTGTTGTGCTGCCTTATCGTCCACATCATACCTTTTCATCGCTCTTCAGGGTTATCAGCAGCATGTGTCCGGCCTGGATCGTCTCGTGTTCAAAATGCAGCATTAGTGGAAAATGATCTAGGTGGTTGATTCACATGATCGTGCTTGCTATAGCTAATTATAATGCTATGTAAATATCACGCTAGTCAAATGTACACTCTGATAGAGCTGTGTAGCAGTTACCTCCATAACCTTCACAGGCTTGAGGTTTTGTCTGCGCTAAAGACCAAAATAGAAGTTTCTGTTTTGACGTCTGTCACTGTCAGCCTCTCTACTGTAGATCTAAACAACCTTCCTACTACCTTAAAGGCTTTTCTAGTTGCATACCGGTTTCTAACATTTTAAGAGGTGATAACATTTGTGGTAGAATTATTTATTAACACTTTATTTGAAGGGGTCTACATAAGGGTGACATGAGAATGACACTTAATGACAACAGTAATAAGCATCAATGAAGTGTCATTAATGTACATGAGACGTGTAATGAAGTAAGTGTTTCCAATCATTCTGCCCATTATGTATTTGCAGTGCATTATGTCAGATTTAATAGAGAAAGAGAGAGAGAGAAAAACACTACCAGCACCTACTAGTTAGTGTTTAGTTCTGTTTGTCACTTGGTGTGCAGCTAACCGCAGATAAATGTGATGAAAAGGCCAGATAGAAAGCAAGGGAAGTCAAGATAAATTTATTTATATAGCACATTTGTACCAAGGGCATCTCAAATTGCTTTACACAAAAATAATAATAAGCTTCAAAAAGATTGGGCACTGTGAGGCTCGGAGGAACGTGTTGAAATTAGCAATAATAATTAAAAATATCACAGTCATAAAACTCATAGATCAAAAACAATAAATAACTCATGGAACACTCTTCTCTATACTGAGAACCAATATAAAAGTTTCTACATCAAGTCCTACTACTTCAACGTGTATAAATATTGTTTTGTGGTTCCATTTGTTGTCCCTTGCTCCTACTCTCTCAAACACATGCAAAGAAATTGAAACTGTGGTTACTTGACAATGCACACTTACATTGTACCTTTGCAGACACACATGCTTGCAATGTTGATATACCAAATATGTGGGGACATGTGACTTATGACATGTGAGAGTTAGAGAGAGCGTGTGTGTGCACCTGTTTATGCCTGTGCTTGCGTATGTGGAGTTAGTGTTTTAACTTTAGCATACAATTAAATTTAGGACAGTAACTTGTGAAGAGATGTGATAACACTTGTCTTGAAAGTACCATATCTATATTTCAGTAATTCAGTTTGTTACTGCTCAGAAGCTGGTCTCTCTCCTGGGTTACGTTGCTCAATCTAGACTTTAACTGGTTTTGTTCAGTCTTTAGCTGGTCTTTTTCAAAAGTGCATTCGACAGGCGAGCCCATGGTCAGGAGCAATAGTGAAATGCCTAGTAGACCCCTGGTCGCAGTGACCCATGGGGGCCAGACATTTACCTGCCCTGTAAAACAGAAAGTTATTACAATGTACAGCACCATGCTGTTTCCTAAAATTTTTTTGAAACTGTGTTGGCATGGTTAACTAGAGGATGTTGTAGACTACCAAAAACCTGACACACGACTTTGCTGTCACAAAGGGAGCTGGAAAGAGGGTTGTGTTTAGGCAAAAATGAGATAAAAATGTTTGTTTCAGAATTCCTGATTAGTGGCCCTTGAGATACCAGACAACTTCATTACTTCTGCAAACACCAACAACCCGACCACTTCTGCAAACATGGTGTATTCTGAGAAAGAGAGGGCAGTGGAATGAAGTAGTATAGCTTAACGCTACTGTTAAACGTACCTAGGTGTTTATGAAAACGGGTATGTTCTCCTCCTCTATATTAGAACATTCAATTCTCAAGAATAGCCAAGGATGCTGTCAAAAACAAGTCAAACAAATAGATACTATGTTTTCCCCATCTACACGTAGCGTCTGAAGCCGGAGTTTTCAAAATGTCACAGAGTTCAAAGAGTGTCACGCCCAAATGTTTTCTGTCTTCATGCGCAATAAGGGAGGAAAAAGACATGGTCTCGGAGTAATACTGCTTACACACACACACACACACACACACACCAATAACACAACTACTTTTGGAAACATTCAGCAACCAGAAGATTACAGAGCAGTGGAGTGAAATTCTGTAGTTGAAGTTTCTTGCATGTGAGAGCTACTTATGTCGCCATAAATGTTCTCTATTAGATAATAAATTAAAAAAGGAAAAAACTAATTTTTTGCAAATAATTTTATGTGCCACAGCCAGTGCATAAACAGCGACTCAGTGATTGGCCTACTGCTTTGCTGTAAATTGACCCTCATGGTCTCATCTCATACTGTACAGCAGAATGTAATTTCCTACTGAATTATCTAGCTGCTTTTTCACAAATGAGATGAAATGTAGAGCTGCAAGGATAATCATGCCAGTTTGAGGTGGGATTTTGGGTGCAGGGGCTGGACATAACACAATTCTCTGTGTTGCTGTTGGGCTGTCCGGGTCCCCAGAACACAGGCCTGAAATTGAAATTAGAGGTGGGATTTTCAATGCCAGGAAATTTTCAATGCCAGGAAAACAGGACAAACAAAACTTTTGTGATGGCTGATAATCCTGTATTTTTTATTATTTATTAACAAAGGGAAAATGTTAACTAAACCACAAGGTTCTTATAAAGCCACATACAGAGTAATGGCCATTGCTTATAGATATCTTACTGACTCTGGATAGAGTGAATTATAGTTCACCCATTTCCAGCTCGTCCCCTGCCATTGTAGTCTCAATCTTTAACTGGTCTCGCTCAGTCTTTAACTGGTCTCGCTCAGTCTTTAGCTGGTCTCGCTCAGTCTTTAACTGGTCTCGTTCAGTTTTTGACTGGTTTCCTTCAAAGGTGCATTTGAATCGAAGGCCTGTGGTCACGAGGAATAGTAAAACGCATAGCAGACCCACAGCTACACTGATGCATTGTGGCCAGCTATTTATCTCCACTGCACAACAGAAAGTGATTACAATTTACAGAGGCAAACAATATAAATATAATAATATAAATTATTATTATTATTATTATTAGTAGTAGTAGTAGTAGTAGTAGTAGTAGTAGTAGAATAGAGTAGAGTAGAGTAGAGTAGTAGTAGTTGAGATTACTTAGTATAAGTAGTTCAGTTAAACCACATCACATGACATAGTGTCCAAGAAGGAAGAGGAGAGAGCATGGGTTACGGTGTTGGTTAGGTTATGCTACCAGGCAACATTGTTGCCTGTCTTTTTTTCTTTTGTTTTGTTTTAGAACTTCAGCTCAGTGGCTCTGTAGTCTGCTTGATTATTAATATCATACAATTAAATCTATATATATTCTCCATGGCACACAGAAGTTGTTATTTTAAGATTTGTGTTAAGATTTTTGGTTTAGTTTGTTTGGTAGTTTATAAAGGTCATTCTAGCTGTGTTTGCTGGTCTTACCTCACTAGCATTACCAGCTTACTCCAGCAATGGTGAGTTTGACAGGGTGGACATATTTATCTGTCCCTGGCACTTAAATGCACTCTTATTACACATTCAGTTTATGTGTGTGTGTATATATGTGTGTGTGTGTGTGTATGTGTGTGTATGGAGTTCATGATGCTTTCATGTAATTATTGAAATAGGTCGTCCCTGTGATGCGTTCATGAGTGTTCATCTGTGTGAAAATCTCAACAGATCATGCCAGTCCTTTGGATACCAACACTGCAATAATCCTTCTGTCCATTAGTTCTTTATTGAATCTCATGTGATGCTAATGTACATACACATTATACTTTATACTATACTGTGCATGGATACACGCATGAAAAAAAATGTGAAATTATGATTTTAAAAAGAGAATGCCCTGTTTGTTTATTATCATACAACAGTGTATGGGACACTAACTTTTTCCTCAATTAGTTTGCTGTTTTTTCACATATGGCATAAAACCGAGAGTCGCATGGATAGTCATGCCAGTTGGAGGTGGGATTTTCACCGTTTGGGCTGGATATAACACAATTCTCAGTGTCGCTGTTGGGCTGACCGGGTCCCCAGAACACAGGCCTGAAAAATTTTAATTGTATGAATGTACAGAAATATTTTTTTTTTCATGCAAAGACGACCTTGTTAAACCCTCCTCACATCAGCATGGCATAGTGCGGCACAGTCTGTGTGTGACATTCCATTAGTTTAGACACCATTGTTTATAACTCAACTCCTTATACCAGCATCAAACTATGCTACTGCCATTCCTTCATTCAGGATTTGCCTCTATTGTCTCTTTTTGTCAACACGCATTGTAAAATGAAGTTTATTTAAGTTTATCAATTGTTTAGCAAATGCTTTTCAATCAGTTTTCAATTCAAAATTTTGGCGCTGGTGTACAAGAGTAAGTGACCCCCAACAACTTCCCAGTTTCAACTGAGAATCAGTACATATTCAACATTATATAGTCTTGCCATATAACTATTTCACTAACTTGAAGGTATTTAGTTGAGGGGCTATAAAAACATTTGTTGCACTGATCAATGGGGAATAGTGATCTACATCTGCCAAAAGGCAAAACCAGTTACACTGTACTGTATATTTAAGCTTGCAATTCTGTTTAAACTTAAGCATTCAGCAACTTATAAATATGTAACTAACCCTGCAGAGAGTGATCTATTGTTCACCCATGTCCAGCTATTCTCATGTCGTAAGCCAATCCAACCCGACTTCACCAGTCCGCTAATGTAAACCTGTTGAAAAATCAGACCACGCAACCATACAGTCAGTTCCAGTAGACACACGTATTGTTTATCACTGGTACAAAATAAGGAATGTGCCACTATGAAGATGAGTTTGTATTAATTACTTGACAACAAAATGTTTATCTCATTCCTTTTTTAGTAATCTTGATGGTCTTATGAATAATCTCCATGTACATTATGCCTACATAGTAATAAATCTATGTCAAAGTACATCAGTGTATCAATATTTTACATTGTTTCTTTCTTTACTTATGTACTCTGTGGTACTGACACACAAACACGCGCACACACACACACACACACACACCAGCATCTTTTATTCAGTCTTACTTGTTCATCTTTACTCTCAATAGTCACCAGATCTGCTCCCATGGTCTGGCAGGCTTCCCTAGCCTCAGTCCAGGTTCCACTAGTGAAAAAGATGTGATAACACTTGCGATGGAACACCCATCCACTAGGACATATTACTTCTGTAAGTAGTACACAATTTGCAATATAGTTTACTGAAACACTATACCACGACAGTTATTTATTTTTACATAACATTTATGGCATTTTTAGATTTGTATATAATTGACAAAAATTTTTTCCTCACTCAGAGTTGAGTTCTTGGTCTGGTCGGTCATGGCCTGTAATAGCTGGTCTCTCTCTTTAATCAGTTCTGAGTTTCTGGTCAGAAGCTGGTCTCTCTCCTGGTTCAAGTTGATCCATAATGACTTCATCAGGTCTCTTCCAGACTTTAACTGGTCTCGTTCGGTCTTTAACTGGTCTCGTTCGGTCTTTAACTGGTCTCGTTCAGTCTTTAACTGGTCTCGCTCAGGATTTAATTGGTTTCTCTCTAAAGTGTATTTGAATCGCATGCCAGCGATCAGGAGCAACAGTGAAATGCAAAACAGCCCCACAGTCACAGAGACCCATCGGGGCCAGCTATCGTCCTTTACTGCAAAGACCAGATGGCAGACTCCGAAAGTTATTACAACACATTACACACAAGCACACAATTTCTCCAAACAGTATAGTTGGTAAATTCATAATATATTTATATATTTTACCAGCTCAACACAACTCAAACAATAGAACTAAAATTGTCATATATTTAACCAAGATTGTTACCAGATATCCTGGATGTGACAGGCTTGATTCTAACTTGTTTATCCGTTCCTTTGTCTGCTTGGGCTGTTTTGAAAATGTTAGCACGCATGATGATTTCTTCATCCATCCTCTTCTCAGCAGTTTGAAGCATTTCTAAAGTGCCTTTACTGTTGTAAAAGACCTATAGCCTATGTGCATGCACGTGCAAACACTGATCATCAGAACACAGCTGCATTGTAGGTCCTTGTGAAAGTAGGTCCTTGTGAAAGCGTCAGATGGTGCAGTTTTGATAAACCACAGTGCTGTGGTTAAAAAGATAAGTGCTGCCGCTGGTATCGATTTTAGTGTCTAGTGCTTAACCTTATCTAGTCCCATTAAAAGTGGATCATTATTCAAAGCACTGTAGACTTAAGTTAAATTGTCCTTTTCATAGCCCAAATCCAACTTTTGGGCGAGGTTTTTTTTTTTGTTTCTGTCACTTTGCTGAAATTCTCTGATCAGAGTTCAGAAAAGTGGGGGCTGGTAACTAACTCTAGTACAAGCAGTATGTAAAAGTATGCAATGAATTTGAAACTTGTCTGATTTCCCGCATCTCCATTCTTACAGTAATGTATAGCTTTTGTTGTTTAAATACCAAACTGGTAAAAAATGCAAAAAATGCAGTCCTGCATTTGACATATTGACAATGGCTAAGCATTTGACCGTGAGACAGACTCAGAAACTTTTCATTCTGCTAGCACTGATATGTGGACTAAAATGTTTGCTTATGAGACATAAAGTAAGTAAGTAAAGTAAAGTAAAGAGCAAGTGAGCAAGGTATGTGCTTTTGCAGATTAGCAATGTTTAATGCAGTTTGCACTGGAAAATGCCCTCACTCTTGTACAGAAGTTGTGTGAACGATGGTTTGAGAAAGGCACTGAAGCTACAGAGAATTCTAAACGTCAAACCACATCCTGGCTCATGCACGTAGTGGAAAGAGTTGTGGTTTCAGACTCATGGTCTGGTCATATTGGCCATTAGCATAACCCTGTTGTTGCTGGGTTGTGTATAATATGCATATGTATGTATGTATGTACGAATTACACCTACATGTATGCATATTGGTAGTTGGTAAAATTGGTAAAAACACATTGAATTGATCTTTTATAATTAATGTTAGTTATTTCATATTTTTCCTATGTAACCGAATGTCATCGGAATAAGGTAGAGCATCTTGATGTGCATTAAAATTGAGAATATTAAGAGAAGTTTCAATGACTCTTTTCACATCAATCAAAATGGAGAGTCATAACAGATGTTGAATGTTGAGGCCTCATTACAAAGGTTGCAATGACAGTGCAGTAGAAAGAAATTATAGTCTATTATAGTCTCAAACATGTGAGTGTAACTTATATAACAACATAAACAATTTCACTAAATACATAATAAGACGAGATAATTACACAACAGCAAAGATAATAGTAGGGGTTAGATAAGAGTAGGGGTTATTCATGTCTAACCGTTCATGTTTAACCTTTGTTATACCGCAGGATGTGAAGCCCCAATTAATTAATTAGCCGATTTTTCACAAATGATGTTAAAGTTGGTGTTGCATGGATAGTCATGCCAGTTGGAGGTGGGATTTTCAGAATTTGAGCTGAGCATAACACAATTCTCGTTGTCGGCGTTCGGCTGTCCAGGTTCCCAGAACACAGGCCTGAAAAATTGAAAAGAGTCCAATGTAATGATTGAATTGAACGAATGTTATTTACCAACTCAGAGTGTACATTTGGTGCTTGGTTCTGTTGGAACAACAATATCAGGAGACCACATGCAGCATAAATATTTTTGATAAGCATTTAACTGACCCAGTGGAGAGAGCTCTACCATTCACCCACTCCCAGTTAGCCCCACGTTTTTGTAGTCCGATCCAACCCCAACCCATCAGTCCATTAATGAAAACCTGTAGATAGTCAGATCTCACAGTTAGGTCCCCAGAACACAGGCCTGAAAAACTGAAATTGTATGAATTGCATCAATGTACAGAAATATATTTTTTTTTCATGCAAAGACGACCTTATTAAACCCTCCTCACATCAGCATGACATAGTGCATAGCACATGCTTTTGTGTGTCCTGTTCATCGGGCAAATACATTATACACACACACACACACACACACACACACACACACACACACACACACACACACACACTTGTTCTTCCTCACTCTCGATGTTCACCAGGTCTGCCCCCATTGCTTGGCAGGTTTCTCTTGCTTTATACCAGGATCTCACAGGAGAGAAGATTTGATAACATTTGCAGAAGGAATTCCATTCACTGGGACATGGTACCTCTGTAGGTATTAGAAACATTTATTGCACAGTATTTATTGCACATTTTATTAAAAAAAAACTGTAGGTCTGCTTACTATATTGTGAGATACATAAGTAATATTAAAACAGCATCAGTTTGTAGTTACTGCTCAGAAGCTGGTCTCTCTCCTGGGTTACATTGCTCAATTTGGACTTTAACTGGTCTCGCTCAGTCTTTAACTGGTCCTTCTCAGTCTCCAACTGGTCTCTCTCAGTCTTCAACTTGTCTCTCTCGGACTTTAACTGGTCTTGCTTGCCTTTTAACTGGTCTTTTTCAAAGGTGTATTTCACACACAGGCCTGTTAGGAGCATCAGTGAAATGCACAGTAGACCCACAGTCACAGTGAAACATCGGAGCCAGCTGCTTTTTTGTTCTGCGCAACAGAAATTGATTACAATTTACAGAAACTTACAATCACTCAGAACTGTATAAAGTGTTGGTTAGTTCATAATATTCATAATCTGTGTATGTAGAAGATCATTTTTACTGTACACAAAATGCACTTTGATTTTATGTTCTTCAGACCAGAGATGGGAAATGACAAAGAACAAATAGTTTAAGTAGCTTAAGTAGCAAGTATCTGTACTTTATTTTTCTGATCCAACCCAACTTTGACTTTTAGAACACGTGTGAGTACACCTGCTTTTATCAGAATTTGTTTTTTTTTTTTTTTTACACAAATATCTAGGTAGTAGTATAGTACAAGTAATAGAAGTAGTAGTAGTAGTAGTAGTAGAAGTGTCTATACTTCTATTTGAGTATTGAAAGTCTACACTTTTCTTATCTCTGATTCAGACAAGGTCTTGAAACCAATGCACAGAGTCTTGGCTACAGTTGTAGTAGATAGTTGTGTAGTCAAGGTAAGTTACCAGGCATTCCAGATGTAATAGGCTCTTGAGGGGTCTTTGAGGATCTCCTGTTGATGTATTGACTCGACCCGGTGCTGGCTGGTATGGTATCTATGACAATATTGTCATAAATTACCCCCTCATCCATCTTATTCTCAGCAGTGTGGAGCACCGATAATGCACCTTTGGACAGCTGTCACTGCTAAACCAGTAGAGAGAGAGAGTGTGACTTGTGTGTGATCAACACTTATAATTAAAACATCCAAAGTAAAAAGGAACCAGCTTGGGCAGGTCCATGTGAGAGTGTGTGATATGCTGCTGGCATTTGTGATATGGGGTTTGGTTCTGATAAACCTCTGTAGTGTGGTTAATTAGAGGATGTTGCACTTAGGACCTTAAAATTGGCTAGGGTCTGGAAAAAGAGTTAGGTTTACTTTAGGTTTAGGAAAAGGCTTGTTGAATGAAATACTGTAGTTGAGGTCTTTTACATGTTTGTCATTGCATAAACATTTTTTTTCTGTTAATAAGCAATAAAGAAAGAGGAAATTAAAAAATAAATAAATAAAACATGGTTATGTAACGACATATTTACACATGTGCACTTGTGAACGTATATCAGTTGTATTGTGTGATCACGTATCGTTTATGCAGCGGTGACCTGCTATTTTCCTGACCCCTGTCATCTTCTCAGCACTCTCCTGCCTTCTCCTGCCCTCAAAAGTCTGTCTCCTTCTGGCTCAAACCACATTACACCACCAATGCATTCTTATGAAACATCCAAAATGTGTGTGTGTGTGTGTGTCTGTGTGCGTGCATGCGTGCGTCGTGAGTCGTTCAATTCATGAATGAAGACCTATTGCATAAATCAGGGCCAATAAAGGTCAAATAAGCATGTTACTACAACATACACACATATAAGCATAGAATCATTTGTAGCGCCCCTTTGCTATCCCTTGCAATATGTTGGGGTGGCTACCCTAGGTTCTTTATATACTAATATATTATTACTGATATGATAATAGGTATAACCCCTGTGTGTCAATAGTAATGCAACTCCAAACCAGTTTTAAAATTAATAATTACTAAATTTACTTGAAGATATATTTTAGATATTTACATACAAATGTTAGTAATTGAAACACAAAAAAATAGTACTCGGTTCAAACTCCTTCAGTTCCCAAATATCCAGTTCCTTGTTCAATGAACACAGTAATTCAAAATATTACCCTCTTCAATGTCCTTACCAATAAACTCAAACATTCAATAAACCTAAAGCCGGCAGTTTTATAACTAAACTGAAAATAATCCCCAAATACTGTAGGATGAATCACAATAACGTCGAGTGCCTGTCAGTAGATGCAGGCCTGTAGCGATGCTTGGGAGCGTAGAGACCTAAAACACAATGGCCGCTTCACGCCAATGCGCATTAAACAAACTCACCCCCGCAGAACTGGGCCTCGTCGTCCTCACCGCGGCAACGCTGTGTTGGCGAAGTTGAGTGTGGAAAACGTTGTCCTAGCCAAGCAGGGATGTCTATGGACTTTAGAGTTCGTCGGTCTGGGCCTCGCACGACAGCCGAGTGGGCAACTCGCTAGTAACAGTCCAGTTAACTCTAATAAACTCGGTGGGTTTGACTAGCTTCCTTCAATGACTTGCAGAAAACGCTTAGCCAAAGTTCACTTCGAAACACCACATTAAACACTGAATACATGCAGTCTAAATGTTACAAAATGACTCACTAACCGTGTGTCACTACACATTCACCACAACATGCCGTAAAGTAGTGTTTTACCACTTAATAAACTTCAGTATCGCTGTGCGATTCTAAACGTGTCTCTCTCGTTGCTCCTTCTTTGTCCTCTCTCCACTTCCTCATTTCCGCTGACCTCTAACCCTGACGTTGACTGCATCATCATTACAGGTAAGAGATTTATAACAAATGCATTTTTTTTAACATGTGCATGTAACATAATATTCTTGCACTACATCATTAAGAAAATAATATTTAAACAAACAAAATATACATAGCCAGCTTAACATTATGCACATAGCAATACAGTTTTTAAACATGAAATCCCCATACACTTCAATGGTATGAACTTCACAGTATTAACACACTTAACTGTTTTTGAACTTTTTAACCTTTTCAATTCTATTTATTCTAATTATGAGCTTCTTATATTTATACTATTTATTGTACCACTTATTTATTTCTCTAATCATCGCCTTATCCTCATAGGGCTACACATTCTTTTGCTTTTTTATTCAGTCTTACTTGTTTCCTCTTGCTGTCAATGGTCACCAAGCATGCTGCCTTACTTTGGCAGGCTTTTGACCACTTTCCCCTTGGAAAAGAGATAAAATAACACTTGCAGTCAAAATAAATCCACCCTTTGGGACATGGCAATTCTGTAAGGAGATGAAAACCCAAGAATTTTGCTCTAACATACAAGTATAGCCAGGATAAACCCAAACAAACCTGCTGGCAAATTTGAAGTCTTTTGATCAAAAGACAAGTATCTGATCCAGGACAGCTTGAACTTACTGCTTTGTAACTGGTCATTGCTTTTGGTTAAGGCTCTGTATTTTGCCTGTAACTGGCTGTTATTGCTCAGTAACTGGTCTCTCGTTACTGAGATGCGGTAGTTGCTCAGTAACTGGTCTCTTTTCTGGTTTATTTCAATAATGTATTTGACACACCTGTGGTGAACATCAGCAGTAGAACACTCACTGCTCCCAGACTCAGAGTAGAGCACTCTTCCTCTTCCATCCTCTTGCTCACACTACAAAAGAAAAAACAGTAAATCATAATGAGGGTATGTGAAATATAAAATAAATGAAACACACAAAAATGTATTATAGAATAAGTTGCTTTTGTACTTCAAGCTGTTTTCTGAAATTAAATCTCTTAATGTTTGAAGCACAGCAGAGTATGGTTTAAGCAACCCAACCAATCAGCTTATCTGTAAGTTAACGGACCACCCATTTTATGTGCGGAAGCAATTATCCATCTTAATCATAAAAATGACTATGAAGGCAATGATAAACATGCTGCGTTGTCACGTTATCAATGTATTCAATAGGTAGCCATGTAATAAGGGGGATAACATTCTGTGAGGCGGTCATTATTGTAGAATAACTCCCTTCAGAGTGATTCAAGGGCCCTCCTCAGGCGCTGGGCTCCAATCACTCTGTCGGGAGTTATTCAACGATAATGACCGTCTCGCATAATGTTAACGCTTACATATACTTATTAATCTTGAAATTAATTTTCTGAGAACAAAAAACAATATCATGATGAAAGTCATGCATATTTCAACATAATGACCAACACAACCCTGGTATCAGTGTAAACTATGCTGTGAAAACTATGCTTTTTGTGTAAATGACAGTCCCCATTATTCATAGTGTGATATGAATTACGGTTACATTAATATGAAAAGGAGTTTATTTACCAGAACTTTGTTTTGTGACCGCCATCTGCAGGCTCAATTGTCCCATAATCATCCCCTTCACCCCTTTTGGCGACCTTGAAGAGGTTCCGCTTACGCACATAAACATGCTGTGTATACCTACACCTCCATCTCTGTTTCCTGTTCCTTTGTACTCTTGATGGTCTCCAGATCTGCTTCCGATAGCTTATCAGGCCTTTTTTAAGCCCCAGAGCAGGTTCTCATGGTTTTAGAATTGTGGTCAATCTCAATTCATCAGGCCACCAGAACAGTGTAAGAATTTGAAAATTGCAGTGCGAACCATGCATCCACTAGTATTTCCAGTCATTGAAAATAAAACAGCAAACTCCCAAACCCACTTAGCACTAATAAAGGTATTGGACAGTAATGTTTGTTCAGTGCTCTCGTTATCTAGATTATTTAGATTGTGACAGAGCAGACATAAGACTCACAGAAGCAGTAAAAGAATTCTTATTCATGCTAAGATTCTGAATCGGAATGAAAGTTTCTGTTTCATGTTCTGCCATTTTATAAATATCTTCTGCTTTAACATGATGTGTCTCTCTGCCCTTTTGTGAGGGCACATGGAAAGAATCAAAACCATGGTTATATAACAACATGTGTTTACTGTATGTGTGTGTTGCATTGTGTGATAATAAGCAGTGGTAATCTGCTATTTTCCTGACCCCTGTCACTTTCTCTACACTCCTCTGCTTTCTTGCGCTCTTACACTCTATGTGTGTCCCTGGCTCATGGCATTCTGACATTCAAAATGTGTGAGTGTGTGTGTATGTGTGTGTGTGGTCTCAACAGCCTGTGTCAGTCGACTCAGTGAGATTCCACCACTGCATTAATTCTTTGGTCCATCAATCCTTTATTTTGTCTCAATCAGTGCTAATGTACATGCATTGTACATACAAAGAGCGAAAGTAACAAAGATCATTGAATACTGACAAAGATAGAGTAACATAATACGTTACTATAGAAACAAACGTGAATAGTTCCGGACTGCATAAGTGGGAGTGTCACTTTACGTCACAATCTAAACCTTTCAGTGATCTTTGGTATCAGTGTTTGAGAGCTCAAATCTGGTCTGCATAAAGAGGGATTTTCCTCACTTCCTCTTGCGAAAAAATAACACAAAAGTTGTCAAATACCTCTTGCTCTGCGTTTACCCTCTTTGGTATTCTATATTATAAAAATGATTTTTCACAAAAGGACAACAGCTTTGCTTCACATGGATGGTCTTCCCAGGAGTAAGTGGGGTGAATGTGACCTTGGCTATATAAAGCACATGTCTCTGTACCGGGCTTTCCTTGTCTCCAGTACCTATAACTGAACACAAGTGAGCACGTTATTAAACAATTAAGCACATTTTATCAGCTTCAATAAATGAAAAAATCTGCAGCTGCAAGGGAAAATCTTTTAGATCTTTTGATAATTACAGAAAGATGCTAGCCAGTTATTAAACTACTAAAGTCAACAGAATAGAGATATTTCCTTCCCTTTTACATTTAAATTTATGCATTTAGCAGACACATTTATCTAAAGCGAATTTGTCAGCTATCAATTACTTCAGGGCCAGGCTCCCCTAGAGTAATTTAGGATTAAATCTCTTGCCTTTAATAGCTTGTTATCTTAGCTACTAATTGCTTTAAAATCTGTGATAAATCTATGATTTTTCATCGATTGAAAACTAAAAGGATACAAATAACAGACTAAAGACACATAAAGACACATACAACAGACTTCAGTCTGAGGTCTTACACGCTGGAAAGGGGAGTGTTGTCCACCCATATCCAGTCATTGTTGGTTTTGTGTAGCCCAATCCAACCCCGTGTGTTCTGCTTGGCGATGAAGTCCTGTGGCATAGGCATAGGTCAAAGCACATCACACAGTTAAGCGCATGAAGTGGAGGAAGCTACACACAAACACACACATACACACATACACACACACACACACACACACACAAACACACAGTCTCCCTCACTTGCTTTTGTGCCGTTTTGATGGTCACCAGATCTGCACCCATAGATTTGCAGTTTTCTCTAGCCTCTGTCCAGGATTTCTCAGCAGAAGAGATGTGGTAACATTTGCATTGGAAATACAGCCATCCAGCTGGACACACAGACCCTACATGGCGTTGACAGGATTGTAGGAACATTGTATTTTTTTTACCAAAAAAAAAAAAACACAAAGCAAAACAATGGTTTTTCAATAGATGCAAAAAACAAACTACCGCAGCTCTTGCGTGTCTCTGAGATCAGTGCCTGTAGTTGGTCCCTCTGCGACTTGTATTTGATACACAGGACCAACAGAGTCACACATAACACTATCAGCCCCACAGATAGCCACTGGAAGGGGTTGATCCTCTTTACTGCACCTGAGGGGTTTACTAGCACACACACAATAGACAGTGGCTGAGCCTCAGTGCTGCTCCCTAAATCCCAGGTGTATAGCAACTTAGTAAAAAATAACTTTACTAATCTACTTTAGTATGTTTTGAGAGCATCTGTACTTAAGAGGTTAAAATTCTGTCAACTTTTACTTCACTACATTTCTTGAGTTAATTGCATACTTTTACTCAACATTTTCAATTGGCAGTATAGATACAAATATCAGATGGAATTAAATTTGGTGGTCTTTGCATGTGATTGATAAAGTTTTTTTTAAAGCATGCAGAAATTTTGTGGAAAAAAATAGGCAATTAAGAAAAATCTGAAGTTTGCTGCAGGCAAAATGTTTTAAACAAACTTTAAGTTTTTTATGCTTACCAACTCCTTACTTGCATTACTTAAGTCACTGAATTATAGAATACTTGTTATATACTTAAGCACAGTAGGTGCTAGATACTTTCAGACTTTTACTTCAGTAACTTGCTAGTGAGTGACTTGAAGTTCTACCAAAGTACTTTTCTGGTGCTTTTACTCAGGTGGGACTTTCAAGTACTTTGTACAACACTGGTCCTAAGCCATTTAAACCATTAAAAACTTAACTGGCATGAAGCGATTTCATGATAGGCTGATACATGCCAGTTACCATAATTTCCTGATTATTATTTGAGGTTAATTGGGTTTGCAGACTTTCATGAGCTATTAGGTAAATACATGGGTGATGATTATTCATTGGAACAGATCTCTTTTCATCATTCAAATTTGTCTTGAAATCATGTTCTGATTCTGAATCAATAGGTAATGTTTAGTTAAGTGAGGTTAATATACAGGTGAGGTTATTACAGGGTTTTGTTTTTTTTAGTTAGCATGAAACACTGACCTGAGGTTTATACATGGTGCAGCTTATATTTGGGAAATGACTGTAAATCTTATATTCAGCCATTAGTATTTGAAAGGACATTTGGATTCAGCCACTGACTCTTATTCTAAATTATTCTATTATTCTCTATGGAAAGCTACAAGACGAGGTGAGGTAAAACATTACATAAATGAATGAGTGAATGAGTTATCGTAAGTTTGGAATGTATATTCTATAGGATATTGAGTTAGTGTGAAAATAAATTTGTGTACAGTATGATAGAAAAAAAAAAACAAGTTTGGTTTATTAAAAGGAAACCAACATCCTATAGGTGCATAAACTTTTTGTTTGTGCATGCTGTTCGATATATCTAATTAGATAAAATACCCAGGCAACATTTAGTCTATTCATAAGTAGTGCATGTATTGTAACATTTACAATACCTCATCTAGACACAAGATGGTCAACATCAATCATAATCATCAATCATATGTGCATTTTTAGTTTTAATCTTTAAGCTTCTCACCAAACGCGCTGGGTCGATCGGCCTGTATGACATCTCTGGATGGTCGCATTGTAACATAAACATCGTCTATGTCCTTGTCCGTGTTAATGTTTTTGGTTGGCACATTCACATAAAGGCTGTTCATTGTTCTGTTAGTGTCATCTTCAATTGTCTTCTCCTTGTCATTTTGTGATGCTGCTATGTCTTTCATAATGTCTCCTCGCTCGTCTGAATGATCCGCAGTGCAGTGTGGATGTGTGGTTTTGACTGTCATGCGTGTGTTCAAAACGCTGCATCTTTCCACTGACATGAGCTTCATTTGTAGGTGTATAGAGAAGGTGGGTGGTTAGTTCTTGTTTGCTATAGTTATCTATAGCACTATTTCAATGTCAGTATGAAGACCAAGATGTGCTAAAGACGAAAATGGTTTTGGATTTGACTCTAACCTGTGCCTAACCTGTCCAATATACTTGTTCTAACTGTTATTGTCATCCAGTGTTGTCTCCCCTGTTCTCTCTCCTTCACTCCCACACACTCAACTGTTTTCTCACACTATGTTGCTATACTTTTGACTTCAAAGAACTTGTGAAAGGACTCTCCTGCACTCTTGAAACTGAAACAGCGTCTAAATTTAATTTTACAGTTACATACTATACATTATAAGAATTGCAACACGGAGAGGAACGATCAAATCACATTTGACTTGTGACTCTTGACTCATGTAGTTGAAAAGTAGCCTACAGAATATTGTGAGAGTTATTTGACTGCTCAGAAGGTTCAGACCGCAGCTGCAAGTAGCAGTTTTTGTAGTAACTGTCTCATCTGATATATATCTTACAAACTGAAATGGAGAAGTGACTTGTTGTTACAGATGGCTCAGCTAGTTTTCGCCCCAACAATAAAATGAAACCACACTTAATTATAAAACAGATACAAGTCTATCTGACCTTTGTGTAAGTGAACTTTTATCTACTCACATCCAGTGGCCAGTTTGATTCCTCTGCTGTCTAATCCAACCTCGTTGGTTCAGTGTAGTTTGTTTTGTCACACACGCTCTTTGCTTATTTCTATTGTGTATTTGACATTTAGATTAGTGGTGGTTATCCGCACTAGGACACCTAATACTAAGAGTAATGTAAACTTCCCTCGGTAGAATTACACAACATGAAGAAATATAATAACAGCTTGCACTTGTCAACATCAAGAGAAATATAACGGGAAATATCACAGCCCGTGATGGAATCCAAATCACAGAGTTTATTATTTATGTATACATATTCATAAAAATAGTTTGATACACTTCAATTGTAATTTAGAATTATAATACATTGAAGTGTTTCAACACAAATTCCAGCATTTCACTACTACAGGTACAGAAACAATAATATTTTTAATAAGAATAATATTTTTAATACTATTCTGTCATAAGAAAGCAATTAATTGCACTCACAACAGAATCACAAAATTCATGAGAGGTAGGTCGTTCTGCTGTGTGTGAAATGTGATTGGTACGCGACATGAGAAATACCAAATTCAATCTTAAACAAATGGGTTGATGATTAATGAATTGATATTATTCATATAAAGCCATTTAACTTTAAGCCACATAATTTGACAAGCCATGCCAAGCCATGGGGGGTGTTGAGATAAAAACGCACGTTCCAGGTGTGTTGATGGACTGTCCTACATTCCAGAAACTGAAACAATATCAAAATTGTATCAGATATTTCATGTTGCACTATTTACTATTCCAGTCCACACTGAAACTCGTTTCAGCTTCTGACGAAATGTTTAAGATACAATTTGACTGTTCGAAAGTTTGCAACTGTAATGCTGACATCACTCATTTCTGGCTAATCTTTATGTATGTGAAGCAACACACTATAACACTGAAATAAATAAAATTCCATCTGACCTTATGGTAAGTGGAGTTTCGTCCACCCACATCCAGTGGCCATTGTGATTTCTCTGCAGTCCAATCCAAGCCAGTTTCTTCTGTTGAGAAAGGAAATCCTGAGGAGTATGAAAGAGATACATATAAGTACATGTACTACAAGTTACTAACAGCACAATTGTCGTTATTCCCTTGTCTCTCTCTCTTTTTTTTACTCTCACTCTCTCTCTTTTACTTGTTCCTCTGTGCTGTTGATGGTCACCAGGTCTGCTTTCATGTCTAGACATATACCTCTACTCTCAAACCATGTGTATTGCCCAGAGTCGGTGTAATAGCATTTATCTTGAAAATGTAACCACTTATCAGGACATGGGTCTGGGAGGACTGGAATAAAATAAGGTAAAATAGTATAAACAAAAGTAGTATTACTGTTACAAAAATGTAAAGAATATTTCCAGAAATCCAAAATAATTTACTGCATATGTCCTCAAATGTGCTCTGCAACTGGCTATTCATGGCTGCAAGCTGATCCCTCTCTCTGGTAAGATTGGAGTAGTTGCTCAGGAGATGTTCATTGTCCTGTTTTAACCAGTCTCGCTCCATCTTTAACTGGCCTCTCTCGGAGGTGTATTTGATACGGAGGCCAGTAGTCAGGAGTAGCAAGAGAACACCTAGCACACCCACCACTGGAGTGACCCATTTGGGCCAGCAATGTTTTGGTACTGCAAACATCAGATGGCAGACACAGAGTTAAACAGAGAAACACTGTAATAAACAGCAACAAAAACAGCTAAAATCTTTTTTTTTTGGTGGTATGTTGGTGAGTGGTATGTAAGTGGTATGTTCATAATATTATCTATAATTCCCAGATGTTAAATATTTGTTACAACTGCTTTTACCATATATTCAAAGGTCATGGTAATTGTAAAGCAACAATATTGGACAAACGCTTAAACCAAACAAAAAAGTAGTATTATATTCTTTGAAGATAGTTATCGATTTTTGTGGGCTCTTGAAGGATCTCCTGTTGACATACTCATCCATCCGTTCATCTGTCTGGTTGGCTGATGCGGAGATGTCAGCCATGTCAATAGCCTCATAAGTCAACTCTTCATCCATTCTCTCTGCCAAAAAAAAAAAAAAAACTACAGCCACTCCATCAATGCTCATCAATTGAGTATGTGTGAGATCAACACTAACCATTAAGAGACACTTTTAAACAGGAGCCTGCAATTGAAGGTCCATGTTGAAGTGAAGTAGATGATGCCAGTTATGTAAAACCTCACTGTTAACCTCAGGGGCTTGAGAGGGAACTTATATACTACTTATATGTGACTTCCACACACAGGAAAGAGTTCTTTTCTATGCTGACTCAGAGAAAGTTAAGAAGTTTAGGCATTTATTGGTCACTTTGTGGTGTGCCGAAGCTTTGTATGTTCTCTTTCTCTTGATGTTACAAGCTTCGTCACCATGCATACACACTCACATGTTTGATCACACAACAATATGAAAGTTTCCCATAGTCTCTCTCTAAAATCACCCATACAGGTAGACACACACACACACACACACACAAAGAAAAAAAAAACAAATGTTTACATGTTGGATTAGACAAATGTGCATATCATCTGTCTGACAGATACTTAAACACTGACATGCACACACACTTGCTCTTCACTCTCTTCATAAGGGACAGTATGGAAGTGATCTCTCATTAATCACACTCTCTCTCTCTCACCCACACACACACACACACACACACACACACACACACAGACCACTCCTTCTCTTCCCTCCTCATCAGCCAGCTCTCAGTTTCTCACCTATTCCATCAGTGTAAAGAATAAGGAGTGGAGGGAGAAAGTATTGGATTTTTATTAGCGGGGCTCAAGAAATCGCTCACTCTCTGTGGCCTGCCTGTCTGTGTGCTGGCATTGGGAGTAATGTAAGATAGAGAGAGTGGAGAAGAGAGAGAGAAATAGAGTAAGGAGCTTGGAAGAGGGGCAGAAAGAATGGATACAGTAGGAGGTTGAGGAAGAGATGGAGAGAGAGAGAGAGAGGGAGAGAGAGAGAGAAAGAGAGAGAGAGAGAGGGAAACAATGAATGAGAAGCTTGAAAGGGGAAAGGAAAGAGGCAAGAGAGAAAATAGGAGGTTGAGAAAAATGGGGGGATAGAGAGTGAGGTAGAGAAAGTGTAGGAGAGAAAGAGAGAGTGGTAGAGGGAGAGAGTAGGGGACTTAGATGAGAGAGAGAAAGCGAGAAGAATGGAGGCAGAAAGAGAGATGAATGGGACATCCATCCATCCATCCATCCATCCATCATTGGCAGCTCTAGTGATTCATATATGAGCATGGCTCCTGGGTACAGTGGTCCTGCTCCAGACTCCAGACTGCCTGCCTGCCTGCCTGCCTTTCTGTCTGCCACATCCAGACGCCTGTCTGGGGAGCTGTCTGTCAGTGCTCCCTCTCTCCCTCATACACACAAACACAAACACACACACACACGCGCGCGCATGCACACACACATACACACACACACACGCACACATTCTCTCACACGCACACACACACACACACACACACACACACACACACACACACACACACACCTTGCCTCTTCACCACTCTTGGTACTGTTGCTCACTCTCTCTCTCTCTCTTTCTCTGTCTCTTTTGATCTCTCACTTCACAGAGGTGAACACTTATTGGTCTTTAATGGAGTACCACAGTAGAGTAATAGACTCATTTAGCTCTCTTATCCCCAAAACATGTAGTACATGGCTACATCAGCACAAAGATGGCCAGCACAGGCTCTCTGGAAGAAGATGGACAGTCTTCTCTTCTTTTGGCCTTTATTGTCTTCTCCTTTCTTCTCTTCATCTTTCCTTCTCTCTCTGATCCCCTCAACGCCTCTCATCTCCTCATTTTTTTTATTCCCCTCTCTTCCTCTCATCTTCTCTCCTCTCCTTTTCTATCAGGTTCCCCTCCCTCCTCTCCTCTCTCCTCTTCTCTTCTCCCCTCTCTCTTTTCCCCTTTCCTCTTTTCTCTCTCTTCCCCTTTCTCTCTTCTCTTCCTCTCTCTCTCCTCTCCTCCCTTCTATCCTCCCCTCTCCTCTCTCTCCTTTCCTCTTCTCTCACCTTCTCTCCTCCCCTTTCTCTCCTCTCTCTCCTCCTCTCCTCTCCCTTTAGTTCCCCCTCCCCCTCTCTTGCCCCTCTCCTCTGCCTGCACAGGCTGGCCACAGGACAGTTTTATGGGTCCCTTACTTGCATAAGCAGTTTTTTTCTCTCCTACCCCAGCATAAGAGAACACACTGGACAATGTGTTCAAGTGCACCAGGGTTCATTTATGTCAGCAATTCCTTGACCACCCCACCCCCCAGCACCACCCCACCCCCACCCCCAACCCCACCCTCCTTCCTCCCCCCTTCAACTTGCTCATTAAGAATCTATTAACTAAGTGGTTTTACCATGTAGCAGCCGCCAGCATACGTTACAGTTCCACTCAATGCATGGGATGCCATCATTCACAGTAATGTTTTAAAAGGGCACCAGCAGAAGGGCTTTTCCTGCACGCTGGATGGGTGGGGGTGGGGGTGGGGGCAGGTGGTGTAATGTACTCTGAGAGGGGGTGGTGTAATGTACTCTGATTGGCCAACATAACGTGATGAGAACCAAACCAGGCCAAGAAGAGCTTAGGCAGCAGATAATGTACCTAACCATGGTGCATCAGTGTGCTAGTGATCAGATAAATAGATAGATAGATACAGTAGATGGATAGATAGATGGATAGATAGATGCATAGATAGATGGACAATACTCACTCATGGTCCATGTAAAGCACAGTGCCAGAGATTGAGGTCTGGGAAAGGGACGATGGCGTTGTTCTGGGGGAAGAACACGTGGGACTGGGATTCTTTGGTGGCGGTGCGTGTGCTGCTGTTGTGTGATCTTGAGACCTTGTCATCTTGTGGTGAAGAACACGGTGACCCACATTGTCAGGATGTTGTGCTTCACAGATCCCATGGTAGAGGGTGCTACATGTTAGAGCTTGTTCTTATTTCTTTTCTCATGTCCAAGCTGTGTTGTGGCACATAATACCCATTAATGTATATATAAAGATATATATATATATATACAGTATATATACAGAAATGGACAGTTCTTGTGTTGTTGCTATTTGTTCTGGAGTCCCTTCTTTCTATCTCCTACAACATTCACAGACAGACCCAAGATTACAGATGTCGAGATATGATCCACAATTTTCACAATTGCAGACAGTTTGTGCTACCCAGCAATTCAGCCATTGTTGTTCCGTTGAGACGGATCAACACAAATTGTCGTGTTTGTTTCGCCAGCGCTGACAGATTATACAGCCAGCAGCACTGCCATATTTTTCACCGCTGACCCACATTGTAATGACTTGTGTTTGTTATCCCTGTGTGTGCTTGCAGATCTCAGGAAGACGTTTGATCAAGAGCCGCTGGGGAAGGAAGTCTCCCTGGAACAGGAAGTACTTCTTCAGTGTCGCCCTCCCGAAGGCATACCTGCTGCTGAGGTAAGGTCGAGAGAGGTCAGAAGCCCCCCCAACACAAAACCCCAACACAAAGACAGACACACACACACACACAACCCCAACATACAGACACACATCCCCAACACACACACACACACACACACACACACACACACACACACTAGGTCAGACATCCGTTCCTCAAACCCTTCCAATGTTAGCGTCTCCGCTGCTACGATAACACCACAGCACTTCTAGCAGAGCTCATTACACTGCGGTCATAGCTGAGCAGGGGCTCATGGGAAATCTGGATACTGGACTCAGCGGGATGCCGGCGGCTTTGCTGCGGCAGACATTTTTTTTTTTTTTGCTTTCTTACTCTTAACCTACATGTAGCTGAGTAGGGAAGGGAGTGATTGAGAAATGGATTGGACACGGACCGAAGCTTTGCGCCGAAGGCCCGGCGTCCGGTGCCGATAATGCGCCGCGGCGTGAAGACATCCTCCCCTGAGTGTGTTCATTCTCTTTTTTTCTTTTTCTTTTTTTTGCTTTGAAAATTGTAGCAGCTCTAAATGCAATGTGAGTACAAGCGCGCACATCAGCGCAGACAAAAGGAAGACGAGGCTGGTCCGGCACAACATGGCACTCTGGCAGCCCTCACTTGTGTGTGTGTGTGTGTGTGTGTGTGTTGGTGTGTGTTTGTGTGTCTCCCTCAGTCCAGTGACAATTTACGGAAATCCTTAAATTATACAGTATGTCCTGTGGGGGAAGCTTAGGAGAGTGGCGCTGAGCTGTTTCAATGCCAGAAGCTTAGGGATAGATAGGTGTTTTAGCCCATCTCCTCCTGCAGAATAATGTTTGTTTGTTAGTGTGTGTGTGTGTGTGTGTGTGTGTGTGTGCGTGTGTGCGTGTGTCTGTGAAGATGTCTGTGGAATGCAAATTAGGTTATTGAATTTGGGTCTATTCTGCAGTTGTAGTAAAATTAACAAATGCACATCCATTTGGCACTGTTCAGGCAAGCTTTTGGTTGTGTTTTTAAAATATATTTTGGCATTAGTAGTATGTGGATAGGAGTCTGAAATTTTAATGTGGCTCCCCATAAGCCTGGCTTTAATGAAGTTGTTGGCCTGTCGAGAGAGATTTTGTCCTTTTCATTTTTGGACAAATTGCTGTGCTGTTGATGGAGGTCTGACTGTGTGTGTGTGTGTGTGTGTGTGTAAGAAAGAGAGAGAGAGATAGAGAGAGAGAGAGTGTACGTGTGTATGCAAGAGAGACAAAGTGACAAAAAGTAGAAAGAGACAGAGACTGTGTGTGTTTGAGAGAGAGTGTGTCTGTGTGCACATGTGTGTTTGTGTGTGTGTTTGTTCTAGCCCTGTGCAATCTCATGTTGTAGTTATTTTTGTAGGTAGTTGTGTTCATCCGAGTGTGTGTGTGTGTGTGTTTGTGTGTGTGAGAGACTGTGTGTATTTGCTTCTGGGTAATTGGGTGGATTTACTCAGACGAGCCGTGTGTTCTGAGCAGAGTGTATTGCTTGGATCTTGAGTTTCCCTGGACTCCATTCAAAGGCTTACAACTGACCCGGAAAAAAGGCGAGTTAAGTGACTGGAACCTAAAGGCCTTTATTTCTAGTTGAAAAAAAATATGCTGACAGAACAAACGAAAAAAGGCAAACGGGGTGGAAGCCATTCTTTCTCTGTTGTTAAATCTGGGGAAACC
This sequence comes from Tenualosa ilisha, assembly GCA_015244755.2. Lineage (NCBI taxonomy): Eukaryota > Metazoa > Chordata > Actinopteri > Clupeiformes > Clupeidae > Tenualosa > Tenualosa ilisha. The sequence continues at coordinate 1,322,942 of PYXC01002283.1, read as the reverse complement.
ATTCTAGGTCGCGGGGCTGCAGAAGAGGAAATGGAAGGCGAGTCTCAACAAGACTCCACTTCTGCCAATGTGCTTGTGAGAAATACTGCAAACAGTGAACGCGTTGTTATTTGGTCATAAAAATTGTTACATGAGCCAGCTTGATTGGCCGTAGGCTAGAGTAGAATAGAACAGAATCAGCGGGGTAGATCTCCATGTTTCTTTTGTTTAAATAGATGGGAATGGGGTCTGCTGCTGAGAAAAGGAAAATGGCATCACAGAGTATGTGGAGACAGCAGAGGTACCGATGGTAAAAAAAGAAGCACTGGAGTGAGTTTTTTTTTTTTTCTTTTCTCGTAATGAGAGCAGTAACAAGTCAGAAATGAAATTACATGCATCATGTGAGGGGCAATAAGAGCTGCTTCTTCAGCACAGGCAGAGTCAATATGGCCACCCCGAGGGCCCGGGAACTAGAGATGGGGAGAAAGAGAGAGAGAGAGACAGAGAGAAAGAGGGAGAGAGAGATGTGTCGCTTATCGCTGCAACCTGTTCTCCTCTTCCCCTCCTCCCTTGGCTCCCCCTCTCTCTCTCTTTCTCTTCCTCCTTCTCTCTTCTCTCGTTTTCACATCCTATCCGACATTCTCTCGTCGACACATCAAAGGCTAATTTGTTTTGCCACAGCCTAAGTGCTGCCCGAGGCGGGATAGTTGGTTGTAAGACCTCACTTCCTGGTCTGACCAGACGTTTCAGACAGGGGGAAAAGTGGCCAATGTTTGATTGGGCGGTTGGGGTTGAGTGCGTGTGCACATTGTTCACAGAGACACGTGTTAAAGACGCGTGGTGATGCTGGTGATGCTAACTGCATGTGTAGCAAAAACTCTCCTTCGCCCTTATTGATGAAACACATCATCTGTGCAGAAACAGTGGAAAAGCTGACAGAAAGAGAACATTATAGTAAGGAGGGGAAGATAAAGAAATGGAAACAAGAAAGGGTTTGGCTGAAGAAAGAATGAAAGAAAGAAAGGACAGATTGAAAGAAAGATGGAGAGATGAAACACAGCTAAAGAAGAGAGGTGTTTGTAGACCCACGTAGGAAGAGAAAATAGTCTACTTGAAGATATTTGTCTCCTTCAGGAAAATGATAGCACAGCTGCTGGAGACCAAGGAGGTCCTATTTTTCTCTGTCTTTCTATTTTCTATTTTCTCTCTCTCTCTCTCCCTTCCTTTCTCTCTCTCTCTCCCATTCTTCTCTGCACCTCGGTCTCTTAGAACAGACTGATGGACCGTCTTTGAGGGTGAGACTGTATGTATGCCTTTATAGGAAACACTTATTGCCCACTAAAAAAAGGGAAAAAGATGGAGGAAGAGGAGAAGGCTACGGTGTCTGGGGAGGCGAGGCGCTTGGCTCTTGGCTGGCATGAATTTCATAGCTGCGCCTGGACTGTTTTTTTCTACCCGGCAACAGGGACACAACTTGATTGACATCGGAGCCCCATGTCGTCCCTTGGCGAGCCTTGTTGTGCCCCTGTCGCCAGGGCGATGTGATGCTCGCGTCATCATTCATGTTGTCTTTGGTCCAGCTATGCTTGTGGCAGAATACTGCAGAGGGATTGATGCCAACTGTCCCACAGAAAGGCATTCTTGTGATGTGTCCTTCTCATACAGTAACAACCTCAACCACACAACCACCCTTTGCGAACACACACACACACACACACACACACACACACACAGACACACCAACCTGCTGAAACAAGGGGGATTATCAGCATTTTATCATAAATGAAAAAGCCTTGAAAATGGGGAATGATCGTAATTACAAAGGCTGTAATCTGAGATTACGAAGGTACCTTGTATTGCACAAATGATTAGGATTATGTAACAAAAGGGGAGGGGAAGGATGAAAGTCCCTTTCATGTAATCAGAAATGTGTAGTTTTATGATGAAATGCATAATTTTAATAGATTGTTGCCTGATATGTATGTAGTTATCAGTCATCTGGATTTCAGCATGATCATGTATGATAGTGCTGCGGTAGTTTTAGTATTGAGGGAGTGATTTAATGGGATGCGCTAATGTGTCCGCTAGATGCATTTCAGCAAAGAGGCAGAGCAAAATGTGCATAGTTTTTGCTGACTGAAAATGGATTGGCCCATAAGCACACACATTTTCTCCAGCCCACATACTTAGCAACCCCCATAAGCAAACATGCCAGTTGGACCGGGATTTGGTATCGTGGGGCGCAGCTCGGCACTGGGGGAAATCGTTATCCTCCGTTCCGGTAAGTTCCATTCATCCATTGGTCTGTCATTGGGGCTTTTTGATCCCGCCCGTCTGAAAAAAGAGAGATGGCACAGAGATTTCCGCCCGGGAGCCGTGGTGCACACACTCCCTCTTCCTTTCCCACTTATCTGATGCTATGCCGATTTCTTGCCCGCTCTGCACACACTTGCACTAGGAAAACAAGCTGCAGACATTTGTCTTGGCTTACACTCTCCTTCTCTCTATTACTCTCTCTCTCTCTCTCTTTCTCACACCGTCACTCTCCCTCTCTCTCTCTCTCCCTCTCTCTCACCATTACGAATGTGGCTTTGGCCAGGAGTCTGAAAATACGAGCATGTGAGGTTTTCTAAGCATAGTACAGTAGTTGGGTCACTTGCATGACTCATGGGCTGCGAACACATTAAGGTAATTCATCCAAGTCGGGGAGGATCGAGAAAACAAAACACGGGCTTTCATTCCCATTCATTTCCAGCGCACTTCATCATCACGGCGGCGGAGCAGGGGAAGGAAAAAATAAGCCTGCAAGGATCCAGCTCTCAGTGAGGCCCGTTGTTTTTGTTCCTAGTTGGCTTTTTTGCGTCTGGACAAACCTGGATCACATGGCGCAGAGAAAAAGGGGTTTGGAGAACGAGATAGAGGGATGAGAGAAAGAAAGAAGAAATAAAGCTGTGGAATGTTGTTGAAGAAAGGAAGAAAGAGATAGAGTAAAAGAGAGAGAGAGACAAGAAAAAAAATCAATGTAGCATTTTAAGGAGTATGGATATTGTTGGAGAAAGGAAGAAATGGATAAAGTGAGAGAGAGAGAGAGAGAGAGAGAGAGGGAGTAAAAGAACAACCTCTTCATGGCCCTGTGAACTTTTCATGGGCTCTCCAGGGGCTAAGGGCTGGAGTAAATGGCCACCTCTTCCCAGCGTTCCTCTCCACAACCGCCAGACCTCTTTCTGCTAAACCCATAAAGGAGACTCAAAGCTCTTCACACAAAGAGCACACTATATTTCTCCAACTTGCCCTCTCCATCTCTCTCTCTCTCTCTCTCTCTCTCTCTCTCACTCTGTCTTTCTATGTCAAACTCTCCATCTGTACTTTGTCTCCCTCTATCTTTCTGTCCAACCCTCTCTTTCTCTCTCTCTTCCATCTTTCATCTGCATTCCCTCTGTTTCTTCTCTTTCGCTTTTCTCATCTACACTCTCTCTTCCTCCCACCCTCCCTCTCTGTCTGTGTCACTCACTTCTCTGATCTACATTCATTCTCTCTCTCTCTCCATGTCTCTCTCCCTCTTTCTTCCCCCCCCCATCTCGTCAGTATTCTCTTATTCTCTTCCTTCTTGCACTCTTTCTCCTTCTCTCATCACCACTCTAGGGACACACACACACACACACACACACACACACTGTGTGTGTTCGGATACCGCCGGGCCGGTTGTCATGGAAGCGCAGCTTTTTTCATTCAGGCAGCTTCTCGGCCTCGTTTGGGTCCTGCTGTGTCATCGCCAGGGAAGCGGCGAGTTGTTCCACAGCTGCCAGGGCTACCGACACACACACACACACAGACACACACACACACACCTCTACAAAGCGACCCAGGCCGCCTGGCCAAGCCAAGGAGATGGCTGAAGGAATGTGGCCATCCTGCTGTGTCCTGGGTCCGAGGGAGGCTCATGTTTTCTTTGTCATGCTGATGTGAAGCTTGACAAGCACATTATCCCACTGACACGAGACACCATGCAGTGCTTTGTGGACGCATCTCAGGCTGAATAATGCGTTAGCTATATGACTCCACTGTCAAAGACCTCATGGGTTGCCTATCTTGGATATGAATTTCAAAGTGTTTTGGTTTGTGTTTATAATGATAATAATAAAAGAAACAGACACACACACACACACACACACATATGTACACACACACACATACACACAATATACTTTGTACAGAAACATTCACTCATGCAAGCACACACTCATATGCACGCACATATGCATATGCACACAACCGGCACAGACACAGAGATACGCAAAAATACACCCCCTCTCTCACACACACACACACACACTTGCACACAGTATACTGTGTACATAAAAATTCACTCTTGCAAGCACACTCATATGCACGCACAGATGCATATGCACACAACCGACACAGAGACACACAAAAATACCACCCCCTCACTCACACACACACACACACACACAAACACATCATGGAAAGTAATAAGACGCAGATGGTAGGTCCATTTAGTGTGATAAGCAGGTTTAAATTTTCATTTTATTGAGACGTTAAGCTGCAGAGGCCGCAACAGGCCCAGATGAGGTTCATACCCACCCCAGCATCCAATCCCACTGGCCCATCAGCTCCCGGTGCAGAAGGGGATAAGTGCAGCATCTGTTCTATATGTTAGCGTAGCTAACAGCTGCTCAGGAGTATCTTACACACACACACATATATGCACATACACACACACACACACAAACACAAACCCACACCTACGCACTCAGCGAGGTCAAGAAGCTGCCTGAATGTTTGTGCATCCTTACTCATGCAAACAAATAGTCATACACTCTGACACTCACACACGCACGCATAGATATACTCACACACATACACACACACACACACACACACACACACACACACTCACACTCCTTGCTCCATTCCGCACAGAGTGTGATGGATGAGACTACTGCACACCTTAAATGTTATTTAGATCAATTGTTCATTTAGAGCTCGTTAGTGCGCCTCCATCTTCTCAGTAATGCTTCATCTCCCCGCACGGCACATCCCCTCACCAAGCGCGCTGAAAAGGGAATAATAACTGCCAAAAAATCTCTGCCTCTCTTCACAAATAATTTGCAACTTTAATGGAGACTAAAGACTAACAGCCTGTGAATCAGCACCTTCAGACACACACGCACGCTCACTGACAGCTAAAGCCGATTAGCTGTTAGCATCATATTCACCGAGGTGTTCCTCTCTCTCTCTCTCTCTCCCTCTCTTTACTTCTCTCTCGGTTTCTCCCTCTCTCTCTCTCTCTCTCTCTTTCCCTCTGTCTCCCGTTCCCACACTGTTTCTCACTCTCTGTCTGTCTGCTTGTCTTTATCTAATCTCCCTAATTCTACAATTTAGCATCATACAGTGAGATCTTCCACTCTCTCTCTCTGTCTTATTCTCTTTCCATCTAAATTCTTGCACTGTGTGTGTTTCTCACTCTCTATGTTAACTCTGTTTGAAGCGTGACTGGATGGGATTCTGGAAGGATACGCACATGTCAGTGGAGTCAAGAGATAGCTAGGGTCACCTTGTTGTGGCATGGACAGTGCAGTGAATGTGTGTGTGTGTGTGTGTGTGTGTGTGGCTGAGAGGGGGATGGGACTGCTGGACAGCAGGAGCGAGAGCAGGTTCATTAGGGAGGGTCATAGGGACAGTGTGTGTGTGTGTGTGTGTGTGTGTGTGTGTATGTAGGGGGGAGAGAGAGGGTGTGTGTATATGTGTATGTCTGGGTGTGTTGGTTGGTTGGGAGGGAGAGGAGCAGACGGGTCTTGGCTGAGTCACATAACCAGCGGCAACCCTCTAGGTCCCGGGCCGCCAGTCAAACGCATGTTGCTGTTGGAGTCGCTGTTCACTTTTGACAGATCCAGCTGTCTTGCTATCTGTCCTTCCTCCCTCCCTCCCTCACTCTCCCTCTTTTTCCTTCCTCTCTCTCTATGTCTTTAATTCTTTTTAACTGTTGTTCTGATGCTTTAAAAGTCTCTTATGCTCAGCCTCTCATCTCCCAGTCTGTCTCTGTCTGAGCTACACAAAGAGCACACAAGCAGACTGATCTAGACTCCCTGTCTCTTCCCTCTCATTGGAAGGGCTGAGCCTTGAGTGATCGTAATGGATCATGACATCACCGTAGCAGTCTGCGTAAAGTGATATTCCTGATAACTTGTGTCATTGCTCTGTGAAATGACATCACTGATATTCCACCTTGATAATGACATCACTCTCATGTCAGTATGAAGCAGAGTTGATTTAAATGATATGATATGACGTGAAATGATAGGGAAAGAGGAGGCCTACGAGAATCCTTCATTTGGCTGGATCTTGAACATCAGCTTTAGTCCTCCTGTGAGCTCGTCCAGAATCTTGACTGTTGACATCTGCCCCTTGCAAAACTACAGAATTGCTTTTCACTGAATAGCCAGTCAGTAAACAGTGAAGTGCAGCCGTAGCACATTCTAGACGATTAAATATTGACACACTTCGACCTGGCCGACATTTTCAGATTTTTTCGCTCCCCGCAGAGCAGAACTTCTCTGCACATCCGCAATCGGCTGAATCATTCATAATTTCCGCTATTTGGTTGTTCATTCTGGGGCGCATTAACGACCGGCACCATCGGTACGTTTTGTGAAAAATCTAATTAAATCAATGAAAACAAGACCTTAGCATGAGAAATTCAAAGTGCCCCAGAGGAGGGCCAACATTAATTCTAGCAGAGGTGAGGTAGGGAGAAGACCAGAATCACTAACGTCCTCATCTCAATTTTTTTTTTTTTTAAGGTCGGTTAAAAAATTCTGCCTGGAAAAGCAAGACTATAAATGATCTGTCTTTCCACTCAGTTTTTTTGTATTTTTACCCTCTAAAAATGCTCTTTTTCCTCCACAAATACACATATGCTATACTTATATGCTTTCATAGTCCTTTTTTCTCTGAATATGTCCTTTTTCCCCTACAGGAAATGAGCCATTTCCAAGCCATCCATTTGATAGTGGTTATCAAGCAGGCTTTGTAATCATAGCGGATTTAGTTTGGTCGGGAGCTTGGCAGGGAGAGTGAGAGGGTGGTAGGCTGATGCAGGGGCATGTGACAGTGACTCTGCCAATAGCTAGTTTGGTGGCTTGACAGGCTTTGGCTAAAAATAAGTGAAAATAAACGTGTCTGCCTGTGTGTATGATTGTGTGTGTGTGTGTGTGTGTGTGTGTGTGTGTGCACGTTTGTGTGTGTGTGTGTGTGTGCACGTTTGTGTGTGTGTGTGTGTGATTGCCAGGGACTGCCAGCATGACCTTCAGTGTTAATTAGGACATCTGTGCTCAGGCCATCCACTGAGGCCTCCCAGCACCTCTCCCAACAACACCTATTCATTACCACCTTCACTGCACATTCTGACCCATTGCGGAGTCTGTGTGTGTTTGTGTGTGTGTTTGTACGTGTGTACTTTTTTGCAGGTGCAGTTCTGTATGTGTATGAGTGTGTGTGTGTGTGTGTGTGTGTGTGTGTGTGTGTGTGTGTGTGTGTGTGTGTGTGTTTGTGTATGTGTGTGTGTGTGTGTGTGCGTGCTTGTGTAGGTGTGTGAGTGGGTGATAGAACAAAGAGAGGTGAGGAAAGAGAGAGACAGAGAGAGAGAGAGACTAACACTAGCAGAAGAGGAATTGAGATCATTGGGGAGAATGGGTGTGAGAGAGAGCAAGAGAGAGAAAGAGAGAGAGATGAGGCATTCTGCCCATTTTCTCTGTGTGTTGGCAGCTCAGGTGCCGACTGTGGGCTCTGTGGGGTCTATCTCTCCCAGATTCTCAGGCTCTGATAGTAGTACTGAAAGAGAACTGTTTGACTTGTCTCCCATGAAATATTGATCAAACCAGTTATGTTCAGTTAGATGTTGCCTTTGAGCAGATTTCAGACACTCTCATCTTTGCAAGCAGTAAACAAGGTCAAAAATAAGCCGCACACTTGAAACCCATTCGAAAAAAAAAAAAAAAAAAAAAAGCTATGTAATTTTTCTAGATTTCTGTTTTCCGCTGTTGGTCTTGAGAATTCTCTCCCACACTGCATACTGTCAAGTAGAAAAAAATCTGTTTCTTCTCAAAGCATATTTTCTATGATGGAATCAAGGGCCCTAAATTAGTTTAAAAAAAAAACTGTATAATGTGGCTTTGTACTTATTTGTACTTATTAATGTGATTTTTTTTAATATGGAGACATACAAATAATGCTATTAGTGTAGGGTCCAAGGTTGCATGGCTAATGGATAGGGAGTGCTGACTGTCCCATCCGGCCTGGATCACCTTGAATATTATTTTAATGCTTATGCCATTTAAAGCCATTACTGTGCTCCATTTAATATTAATATCAGGTTTGCCCTCATCTGCAGCCTGGCCTTGCATACAGTTACAAATCTTTTTTTTCTTTTTTTTTCCGAAATGGAACAGAACAGGTCAGAAATACACTGGACATGCATACACACATACACACACACAGACACACACAGACCCACACACACACACACACACACACACACACACACACACACACACACACACAGTTAAGCCCAACTGAAAACAGATTGATGTCAGACAAGTTGGATGGAGTTTGAATCTGGTAATTGGCCCCTTAAGTATTTGCCCGTCAGCTGTAATGACCAGTGGTCGACGGTGTGTATGTATTCTGTGCTTTTTGCTTTTTCTGCCAAAGGGCAGGAGTCCTCTCTCTCTCTCTCTCTCTCTCTCTCCCTCTTTCTCTCTCTCTCAGACCTGTGGGCTCACTGCTGTTTGTCTGGCACAGATTTGATTGTCATCATGCCCCCAATTGTAGACAGACAACGTTGGCCAGAGATTGTTTTATTTTCTGACAAAGACACAGAAAGTGGAGAATTACAGGTAGACATATAACCTTCTAGACGCTCTTCTTTTTCACATTTATTTACTCAGACTAAAGGTTAGAGCCGGAATCCGTTTTAAAGTAGTTTAGGAGGTTGTCTGAATTATGTTAGTCTTCTACACGTTACTTACAGTATTCTAAAAGAACAACCAATGTGAACTCTTTTGAGATAGTTATCATCGCATGGTCCAAATGACACTACTTTCTGAAGACAGATGAATATGTAACGGGTTGTAGACCAACCCACTACATATTCATATTCATATTAGATTTCTCCCAACAGGAGAAATGAGGACACTGAGGCAGACTGGAGGAGACTTTCATAATCTTAGAGGGCCCATGTGAGATTTTCATCTCAGACTCTCAGCAACGGGAACTAAGAAAAACTTAAAAGCAGACTTAGGAGACTTAGGAGAAACCACCACAGACGCATATAGATGCTTGCAGATTCAGACGCAGACGCACATAGCTGCAGATGCATATAGATGCTTGCGGATTCACAGAGTGAAAAACAAAATAAAAGAAAAAAGAAAAAGTTTTGACTCGGGTGAGAGATGGAGGAGCTCAGATGTGGTGACTCAGAAATCCCTCTCTCTCTTTCTCTCTCTCTCTCTGTCTCTCTCTCTCTCTCTCTCTCTACACCTCCATCCTCTGTTATTTGCTCCATGGCTCTGCCCATCCCAGTGTTGTGCCTTCACCGCTGATGCTGCCACCACCACCACCACTGCTGTGGCAGAGGAACTTGCCGCTTTATGGCAGCTGACACGTGGCAATTTCCCTCCCGTTAATGACAAGAAATGTGGCAATTATGGCAGTAGACGTCCCGGTGACAATCAGGTCCCATTATGAGCCCCTGCACATTTTGTGTATGTGTGTGTATTGTGTGTGTGTGTGCGTGCGTGTGTGTGTGTGTGTGTGATTATGTGTTTGTGCGTGTACGTGTGTGTACGTGTGTGTGTGTGTACGTGTGTGCTCGTACACATACGTGTGTTTGCGTGGGTGGGTGGGAAGTGAGTTTGGATGGGGCGTTGACAGGAGATGCAGGCAGGAGAATAGAGACAGTTCCTTTTTTGCAGCTGGCAATGGAATGCTATTTTGTGCATTTTATGCCTGAGTCTGTCCAATTGGCTTCCTCCATTTGCCATCCTCTGTCATGATCAGTCTATTTAAAACATTAGAGCATGATTTAAAGGGAAATACATAAATGGAAGAATGAAAGATTCTTAAAAAACGAAATATAATAATTCTTTACATTTGAAAGTTGTGCAGACTTGCAGTTTGGTAGACCCTCTCTTTCTACCTCCCCCCACCCTCCCTCTTTCTCTTTCTTTCTCTTGGTATGGGAGGCCTGTCTTTTCTTGTGTTTTAATTACTCTCACGCACTGACAGCTCTTTATGTTGGAGCGTTGCACTCTGGGAGGTTTTTCCTGTGCTCCGTGGAGATGGACGTGATAATCAGCCCTTTCCCAAGTCAATCTTGATTATGTGCGCTATTTCCTCTCCCCACCCCACCCCACCCACCCCTCCATCATAATCACAGACAGCGGAGTAAGAAAAACAGAATTCTCTCGCAGTGTTTTGTCTGAGCGGGGCTAATTTGAATGCAGTGTAGTGTAGTGGCTTTTGTCACTTTTTTTGTCGTATGTCACATGTTATGTTTTGTCCTCCTGGTTTGATTTGAACAAAAAAGTACAGTTCCATACTGGATGGTAGACACACACACACACACACACACGCACACGGGTGTGTGCACACACACACATGCACAGGACACACACACACACGATCACACACACATACACACTACAGTGTGTGATAATCTGAGAACCTAAGGTCAAAGAATGTGATGATGATAAAGACGATGATTACACTCCCTGAAGAGTTTTTGTTTGTCTGCTTGTTTATTTGTTTGTGCGGTCGCCAGGGCGACCAGGTGACTTGGGTTGATCAGTGTAAATGTTCAGGTCATGGGAGCAACAATGCTAAGTGTGGAACACATTTTTGCTGGGAAAAGCCAAAGACAAGAGCGTGCCCTGAGAGTGCAGTCGAGGTCACAGCGGACGGGTCTGGTGTACAAGATGAATACAGCGACAGCTTCCTGTGTCTCGCGTTGCCTGGCAAATTCATATTTTCTTCTCCTTTTAATGAAGTCTTTGATGAAGAACATCACACCATTAAAGGTTCCCACACTGCACCAGAGGTGCACAGGTGTCTGTCAGTGCCGCTTTTGGCACCTGGGTTACAGCGTCTTGCCGGATCTTTCCGTTATTGCTTTCAGGGTCACTTGATGGATGTTTGCAGAGAAAAACAATAATGTCTGCCAGTGGTGTTATGAATGCACACGCAACCCTACTTTGGCATTAATAAATGCCTACTTTCACGCATACTTTTTATTTCCCTTTGGACAGCTAAATATGTTTCTGTCTGGAATATGAGAGTTGGCTCGGAGTCCCAGACAAACGCCACAGCCAAAGTAACCAGCCGTAAATCTGGACAGCAGATTAGACTTGATATGGCCTTGTAACAGCCACACAGCCGGTCATAGAACAGTGGTCTCTCACTCTCTTTCTCTTTCTTTTTCTCTTTTTCTCTCTCTGTCTGTCTTTATCTGTCATGCTCTCCCTCTCTCTCTCTCTCTCTCTCTCTCTCTCACTCTCTCTTTCTCTCTCTGTCTTTCTGTTCTCTCAATGTGTCCCCTTTTCAGAAGTGAGACTCAGTGTTCCCTGGACTCTCTCTCTCTCTCTCTCTCTCACTCTCTCTCTATCTTTCTCTCTCTCTCTCTCACACTCTCTCTTTCTTTCACTTTTCTCCCTCTGTCGTTCCTCTCAATATGTCCCCTTCTTCCAGAGGTGAGGCTGAGTTTGGTTCCCCTGTGAAAATAGCTGACAATGACGAGCCGTCTGCCTGAGGTTGTGCAGAGGTCTGAATCTTTCCCTCCATTCCTCCTTGGAATGTTCTAGCCCCAAGGTCTCAGTGGCCGTACTTACAGGCGGTATTTTGAGGAAGTAGCTGTCTGATTTATGGACGAATAAAGGTCTGGCAACTGTCAGCCGGCTCTCCGGATGTGACCTGCTGTTTGGTTCAATATCTCTGAAAGGCCCAAAAAGGAGGAGACTCCATGTAGAGGAAGGTCAAGGAGCTGAATGTGTGTGTGTGTGTGTGTGTGTGTGTGTGTGTGTGTGTCTGTTCCTTTTATTATTATTATAATACTACTCCAGCTCCAAGAACAACAGCAAGGAGCCATGAGCTGGGTGTGTTGATGGCGCGGTATCACTTTGTTCTGTGGGAGAAATAAAAAGAGAGAATGATGGGTATTGACATTTTATGAGCCCGCAGTAGCCTCTCCAGATGTAAACAGAGCTCCTGCTGCATGGACATTTATTGGGAGGTGAAGGAGAACACCAGACTCCAGAGAGATTCCTTTATACTTCTCATTTTAACACATGCAAAGGAACCTTTAATGTCATCAAAAGCTATAAAGTTAATGTTCGTGTGTTTGTTTGTTTTTTTAAAGGCGCTGTATGTCAAGGTTTTTTTTTTTTAGGTGAAAACCTCAAAAATTATATAAACAGCAACAGAATGTGAAGGAGAAACTATATTGATTTAATGTCAAAAACCTCAAAGCTCTGTGTTGTTCACGTATTCTCTGAAATTAGCATGCAGACCATCTATATCAGGCCTCTGATTTCCATACAGTCTAAGTGAGTACAAAACTAAGTTCAAAGAAAACAAACATAATACATGAGACCTAAAATAATACATGCAAACTCCACAAAGCGGTTTTAAAGAACATCAGTGTGTAACGCAACCCTTTTTGTGTAGCCAAGCATCTGATCTGCCCTTTTTCTGGTGTTTTCTTTTAGGTGGAGTGGCTGAAGAACGAAGAAGTTATTGACCCTGCTGATGACCGCAACTTCTACATCACCATCGACCACAACCTGATCATTAAGCAAGCCCGGCTGTCGGACACAGCGAACTACACCTGCGTGGCCAAGAACATCGTGGCCAAGAGGCGGAGCACCACTGCCACGGTCATTGTTTACGGTG
>PYXC01002283.1:1287500-1300000 GCA_015244755.2 Tenualosa ilisha | reverse complement strand
TTCTTCATCCCCTTCCTTTCTCTCTCATCCTCAAGGTTCATTCTATCAGAAGTCCTCTGAGCCTATGGACAGGACTGATGTGGTATACCCATGTGAGTGCTTTTATGTTAATTATGTTTGCCTTCTTATTTCTGTGTCATCCACTTCTGTTGCATTTTGTTCCCTTTTAGTACCACCTTCTCTCTCTCTCTCTCTCTCTCTCTCTCTTCCTCTCTCTCTCTCTCTTCCTGTGTTGTACCATTTATTTTGATTTAGCTTTTTATTTCAACAAGGAATATGTCTCCTTGCGTTTCCTCCATCATTTAAAAAAGCCTCATGTTTATCTCACTAACAAATAGAGGCCTGGTACCTCTTGTCAAATATGCACAAATAAGACCTACACACGCACTCTATCTCTCTCTCTCTCTCTTTCTCTCTCTCTCTCTCTTCTCTCTCTCTCTCTCTCTCACATACACACACACACACACACACACACACTCATACATAACTCTTGGCTCTTGTGAGAAATGTCCCTCTACCATCTCTCAAGATCTCAGATCTTTTTTTTTTTTTCTCCCAGTACCCAATCTCCCTTGTTTCATTCTTCTTCTTCCTCCTCTTACTGTCCCTTACAAGGAAAGATAAGAAACTATTGCTCCCCACGTTCCAAAGAAATGCATTAATGTAAGTGATACATTTTAATGCTCAACTTCCCCCGGCCCACGCCGATAACCTCCCAAGCCTCCATCATCAAAGCCCGCTCAGAGAAAGGAGAGTCTGATGGAGGAGAAGCAAGAGGAGATTCAGGAAGAGGAGGAGGAGGAGGAAAAGGATGTGCCTGTATGCTAAATCTGGTGTGGAGGGTGTAGCGCAAGGATGAGTAACGAGATCCTATCAGCAGACTCTCATCTCGCCCCTGTACCATCTCTCACCACCACCCCCCACCCCCCCACCACCCCCGACACACACACACACACACACACACACACACATTTCCCCTCTCCCCTCTGACGTGTCCATTTATTCCCAAACCCTGAGTACGTGGCCTCATTAGATATGTGCTATGGAGATGAGGGCCCTGGCTGCCTGAAGCTATCATGATGTGTGTGTTTAGGAGAGTTGTGAGGAGAGAGGGTGGAGGGACGGTTCCGTATGTTCCCTCTGCAGTGGGGTTCCATGATACACGACGGAAGCCACCGGGGTGTGTTAGTCAGGCAGCAGACATGTGATTTACACACCTTTGCGATGGATGCTCCCCTGTCAAGGGCACATTTCTTCCTCTTTTTCTGTTTCTTTTTAGATCCCTGTGGCTTCTTTGACAAGTGTCAATGAATGAATGAATGAATGAATGAATGAATGAGTGAATCAATAGACTGCATGTTACAGTTAGCACAAGGGCAAGTTTCTCTCCTCTCCTCTCCTTCTCTCCTCTCCTTTCCTCTCCTCCTTTCTCTCCTCTCTTCTCCATTGTCTTCTCTCTATTTCTTTCCATCCCTCTCAACTCTGCTGGTGTCTTGTCTTCTCTTTTCCTCTCCTCTCAGTTTTGTTCTTCTCTTATTCTCTCTTCTCCTCTCCGCTACATTCGCTTCTTTCCTCTCCTCTAAGGTTAGCACAGCATCAGGATTCTCTCCTCTACTTCTTTCTCTCCTCTCCTCTCCGCTCCTCTCCTCCTCTCTTCTCCATTCTCTTTTTACTATTTCTCTCCATCCCTCTCAACTCTGCTCCTCTCTTGTCTTCTCTTCTCCTCTCCTCTCAGTTTTGTTCTTCTCTTATTCTCTCTTCTCCTCTCTGCTACATTCGCTTCTTTTCTCTTTTTCTTTCCTCTCCTCTAAGGTTAGCACAGCATCAGGTTTCTCTCCTCTCCTCTCCGCTCCTCGCCTCCTCTCTTCTCCATTCTTTTTTCTCTATTTCTCTCCATCCCTCTCGGCTCTGTTCCTCTCCTCTCCTCTCCTCTTCTCTCCTCTCCTCTCCTCTCCCTCTCCTCTCCTCTCAGTTTTGTTCTTCTCTCTACTTCTCTCCCCTCTTCTCCGCTACACTCTCTTCTTTTCTCTACTTCTTTCCTCTCCTCTTCTCCCCTCTCTCCTCCGGGTTGGGTGGAGGTGTTTGAAATGCGCAATGCATCCGTCTCTCACCTTGGCCGCAGCAGAGAGGCCCGTGTCAGAGTGGCACGGCGCCTAGCGCTTAGTGTCTGGCAGCTAATCAAAGGCTGTTAGCGTGGCGCTCCTCACTGGTCCCCATCGCCCCACCTGGCCGCAGGGTTAGCCAGATCACAGGCCGATCGATAACAGATCAGCTCCGCCGGCCCCTCTGAGCGTCAGCTGTCCAGCCTAGGCCCAACATGGGACTCTCTCTCTCTCTCTGTGTGTGTGTGTGTGTGTGTGTGTGATACCTTCAGGACACACAGTCGTACACATACACACGTGGTCAGTCTCACTCAATAACTCACAACATTATACACAAACAGACAGACACACACACACACACACACCACACACACACATACACAAAGATGCACATGCAGGAAAATTCTTTTCCTTGCTTTCTCAAACTCAGGCAGCATGTTGTCTCTTGTGGATCAAATCTACAGACATACAGAGACAGATACTTGTGAATACATCCATACTTAGCCTCTGATATAACACCCACATTTATAGACATGCATTAGAAACACTTGTACCCATGTGCGCACCCCCACAAACAAACAAACACACACACACACACACACACACACACACACACACACACACACACACACACACACACACACACAGACACACACACACACACAAACACACACGCATTCATTTTTCAAACGGGTTCATCACTAGTCTGATACATCAGCCGCTTTCACATCATTTAACTCTGTGCAAAGCATCTGAACCCCAGCAACTGGCATGTGTTTGCTCCACGGTGGGCAGATTACTTTCTGCTTCAACCAATCGCTACTGTTTGGTCATGACGTATGTGACGAGCTGGAATGCATCGAATTCAACTGTCTCGATTTCAGCCCTCCCTCTGTTCTCTGATTGGCCCGTCCCGGCTCAGAGACGATGCGAACCGAAGCTTACGCCTGACTCCTTGACTGCAGTGGTGGAGCAATGATTAACTGAGCAGAACCACTAGGTGGCGCTAGCCTGACTAGCTCATCACATCCCTTGAGACCAAACAGCATGAATCCAGTTGACCTTTTCCACTGATTGTGGAACACAAGTTAGTTAGTTATGTAACACACAGGTGTGTGTGTGTGTGAGGGGGGGGGGGGGCAAAGGGAGAGAGACAGAGATGGAGATATACTCTGTGTTTTCTGGAAAAATCTAGGAGAAGGAGGTGTAGCTGGAAGGTCAGGCGGGGCCTGTTGTTTTGGAGGTGAAGGCGGCCATTAAAAGAGACGGATCCCTGATGCCACTGCTGTGATTAAAGCTCCTGGGGAAGAGTGCAGCCTGGGGCCTGACAGTGATTGGTTCCCCCTTTTAAAACTGCAACACACACACTCACATACACATTCACACACACACACAACACACATACAGATAGACAGACAGACAGACAGACAGACAGGCAGACAGACAGATAGATAGATAGATAGATAGATAGATAGATAGATAGATAGATAGATAGATAGATAGATAGATAGATAGATAGATAGATAGATTGATTGATTGATAAATAGATAGTTTTTACTTTTATTGTCACATAGGAAATTCATACACACACACACACACACACACACACACATTGCTGTTCCCAAAAGAGGGTCTGAAGGATTTTTTCTCTACACCTCTACCTGCTCAGACACAGGCACGCCAGAGCAGAAATGGGACTGCTAAGTGTGTATGTGTTCTGCATACATACACACACACACACACCACACACACACACACACGCACACACACAGTGTTACAGACACACATAAAGGCAGCTATGCATTCACCCATCCACACAAATCTCACACACACTTAAAAACCCATGCACCCACAGATATAGGCACATACTGTAGAAACACTCACACAATCTGTGTGTTCTACACATCCGATGAAGGAAGACAGGGTTTTGGAATGAGCACAAAGAGTGTGAAAATGTAGACAAGGTGAGAGCAGATTAAGATAATCATTCAGAGAGCATTTCAGACAGCAGCATTTAATCAGACATAAACACAACAGAATCCCATGAATATCACCTCGAAAATCTCATAGAAAGGAGCCCATTTGATCAGGCGCTGGCAATGACTGTCGTTATGATGTGTGAATACAGCTCAGCTGATGGGAGAAGACATCTCCCCCTGCCACCTCACCCCACCCCACCCCACCCCACCCCACCCCATCTGCCTGAGAGAGATTACGGAGCGATAAGGGTGGCTGACGCTGCCATCTACTGGCTGGGATAGGAACTGCATGTGCCCCTGCAGCTTGGTCTTTGAGAGGTGGTGGTGGTGGTGGTAGTGTGGGGTGCCATAAGATCCCACAAACTCACTGAGGGATCTCTTCGCTAGAACAAACTCCTTTGTGTGTGTGCTAGTAATTTATGTCCCTGGCTCTCAGCTGCCCAAACATGTAGTTCCATTTGGCTGTCAGTTGAAAGACCCGACACGCATTGAGCCATCCGGCGTGGAGACACACACTGGAGTGGCAAGGTCACTCATTTTATTATGCATTGGCTTTGAAATCAATAGACCTTGTTAGGGTTGTGCTTTTATGTGTGTGTGTGTTTGTATGTGTGTGTGTGTGTGTGTGTGTGTGTGTACTGCTGAGAGGAAAAAGAGAAAAGGAGTTGTAACAGTGCTGCAGGCGTTTTTAGAAAACAGGAGTGTTTCTGCCGGGCTGTCATGGCGCTGACAGCGAGCTGCATTTATCACCATTATTAAGAGGACCTGAAAGAGGACAGTCTGCATGACTGAGGGGGATAATGACAGCTTGTCAAAAGTCCGTCTCACTTGGCCACCATTTCACACAATCACAAGGATTTTTCCAGCTGGAATTGGTGCCGAAAAAAAAAAAGAAAAGAAAGGAGGAGAGAGAGAATATGAAAAAAATGGAAAGAGAAAAAAAAGATGAAAGAAGGACCCTCAAACTGGGGCCATTTCAAAAGAGAGAGAAAGAGAGAGAGATTTTATCAGGGAAGTCTGAGTATATGTGTGTGTGTGTGTGTGTGTGTAGTCTGTGGAGATGGAACGTGCTTTGTCACAGAGGCTCGGGTAATTTGAAGCCGCTTGCAGCGTATTTCACCCTGCTCCCCAAGACTCATTCATTCATACATCTTGCAAGGATGAGCCACCACCCCCATCCCCACCCCCCACCCCCACCCTCCCTTCCGTTCCTCGCTGTGGTAAACATCTGGCCCCTGGCAGCTTCGGGTCCCTTTTCTGCCACCCCTGCGGGGGACAGAAAAGCACCCATCCGCCCTTGCACGCCCGCGTTGGTGCTCTACCAAGTGGAAAGCAATCTTTCCGTGGTTTGCCGAGCCTATTCCTCTCTCTC
The DNA here is from genome assembly GCA_015244755.2 of Tenualosa ilisha. NCBI lineage: Eukaryota > Metazoa > Chordata > Actinopteri > Clupeiformes > Clupeidae > Tenualosa > Tenualosa ilisha. Next base: position 1,294,547 of record PYXC01002283.1, on the reverse strand, counting down.
TCTCTCTCTCTCTCTCTCTCTCTGTTTCTCTCTCTCTGTCTCTGTCAATGCTGTTGTCTATTGCTCACTCAAGTTAATATCCCTCAGCAGATATCAACTAACTTCATCTTTCTCCTCCCATTCCTTCCCTCTCCTGGTGACACAGATGAGGTGGCTGCTTCCCTGCCTGTGTGCGCAGCAGTCCTCATTTAAAACAAAAAATGCCTCCCGCTTGGTGTCATCCTGGATCTGATGGTGTGTGTGTGTGTGTGTGTGTGTGTTGTGTGTGTGTGTGTGTGTGTGTGTGTATTGTGAAGTTTTTTTTTTTTCCTCCCTTCTCTTCTTGATCTGAATTGCACAGCAGGCTGTTGCCACTAATGTCAATTTGCCCACGTGTTCTTGCCAGTCTTCCTTGAAATTTGCAGTCTCCTTCTTTCTTCAGCAAAGAGCCAGTCGGGTCAGGAAACTGCGGTTATTGGCGGAGCCGTAATGAAGTCCGGCTGCCGTTAATATTCAGGCCCTATCCATCAGCAGGATATTACCTCCCCCTCTCGATAGCATCTCTGTCCCGTACCTCACACTAGCTAGAATAAATCTGATATCAATCAGAGGGAGAGGTGCATTAACATGGCGCCTCCCTCTGAGGATCAGTGGGTCTGGACACTCATTAGACCAGCTAATTAATACTCTCTCTCTCTCTCTCTCTTTCTGTCATCACTTGCTCTCTTTCTTTCTCTTTCTGTCTTTGTCTTGTTGTCATTGTCTTTCCTCTCTCTCTTTCTCTCATCTCTCTTTCTTCTCTCTTTGTCTCTCCTCTTTCTCTCTCTCTCCCTCTCTCTCTCTCTTTTCCTCTCTGTCATCACTTGCTCTCTCTATCTCTCTCTCTCTCTCTCTCTCTCTCTCTCTCCCCCCAGCGGCCCCAAGCACAGACGGTGTGGCGTTGTACGCTGGCATCGTCATCGCTGTCATCATGTTCCTGGTCATCTTCGTCATCGTGGCGCTCTTCTTCTACCGCAAAAACCACCGCGATTTCCACTCTGACATCATGGACTCGTCTGCCCTCAACGGCGGCTTTCAGCCCGTCAGCATCAAGACAGCACGCACAGGTGAGTAGTGTGTGTGTGTGTGTGTGTGTGAGTTGTGTGTGTGTGTTTTGTGGGTGCTGTGTGTGTGTGTGTAAGAGGGCTCATTCACTTAGGAAATTGCACTGTGTATGGAGGAGAGAGAATTGTACTGTTTGTTTGTGTGTTTGAGGGTTTGTCTGTACTTGTATCTGCCTGTGTGTGTGTGGTGTGTGTGTGTGTGGTGTGTGTGTGTGTGTGTGTTGTGTGTGTGTGTGTGTGTGTGAAAGGGAGCATCCAGAGAAGAGAAAGCATCTGGACACATGTGTTTGCAGTGAGCCAAAGTGAGAGTGACACTGACCATCCCTGTATTTATGAGGCTGCCAGTAGTGTGTTGCTCCATGTGTGTGTGAAATGTGGTGGCGTGCTCACACAGTGTGTCAGTGTCCGTGTGCAGTGACAGAGACCCGCAGGCTTGCTAAGGGCATTACTTTTTACACCCCTAACACATTATCACTTCCCTGTACACACACACACACACACACACACACACACACACACACACACACACACACACACACACATCTCTATTTCCTCAATATCACTGCAAGTTAAAGCAAATAGGCAAATCATTTCACTGTGATGGATTCACTTTGCCGTACAGTACTTCAATACATTTCCAGCTGATATGTGTCAACAGTGTGAGTGAGTGTGTATGTGTGTGTGTGTGTGTGTGTGTGTGTTTGTGTGAGAGAAAGAGAGAGAGAGAGTTTGTGTTTGTGTGTGCATGCATATCCGTGCAAGCATATGAATGTACGTGTGCATACTTGCAGCCGTGGTGTGTGTGTGTGTGGTGTGGTGTGTGGTGTGTGCACTTCAGACAAGCACAGTAGGATGAAGACGGACATTTATAATTCAAATGGAATAGCGCCATATTATCTGCCAATGAGAGAGACGAAGTGAGTAGAATGCTGTGACTGGCCCTGACGTTCTTGTCAAGACACCATTAGAATGCCTGTCACTCTGAGATGAAGGCAATCTGCAAGTCATCACGCAGCCGTAATTAGGTCTGTCGGCGTGGTGCTTTCAATGTTAATAAGATACGTGGGGGTGGGCAGGGAGGAGACAGGTGAACTGAAGAGAGGAGAGGAGAGAGAGGGGAGGAGAGAAATGGAGAGAAGAGGAAAGAAATGGAGAGGAGAGGATAGGAGGGGAGTGGGGAGGAGAGGGGAGGAGAGAAATGGAGAGGAGAGAAGAGGGGAGGAGAGAAATGGAGAGAAGAGGAAAGAAATGGAGAGGAGAGGATAGGTGGGGAGTGGGGAGGAGAGGGGAGGAGAGAAATGGAGAGAAGAGAAGAAAAAAAAAGAGGAGAGAAGAGGAGGAAAGAGCAAGAATGCATCTAAAAAGTAAGGCGTCTTATTACATTGAACACAGAATAGAAAGGTGTGAAGAGGTGAGGAGAGATAGAGAGAATAACTGGAGAGGACAGGAGATAGAAAAATAGTGAAGGGAGAGAGAGAGAGAAAGAGAGAGAGGGAGAGAGAGAGAGATGGGTTTGAGAATGAGGGCTATTAGAAGGGGCCCCTATGCTTGACTCTAAGTGAAAGGCAGGTTGCCATGGCTGCAGAGATTTGAGCTTGTGGTCTGTGGGTGAATGTGAGTCAAGAGGAGACATTATTAATGCCCTCAGAGAGAGAGAGAGAGAGAGAGAGAGAGAGAGAGAGAAAGAGAGAGGGAAAAGGGAAAGTAAAAGAAAGAAGAAAGTCAACATCGGTCGAGAAAACATCGGCAGAGGAAACAAAAGAATGAGAAGAAACGCTTAAAAAAAATGGTGCAGAGAGGAGTGAGGTGAGAAAGGGTAGAGAGAAAGGGAGGGGAGGAGAGGAGATATCATGCAGTAATTACACTTACGATGAGCAATAATGAGTCGTCAGTGGAGGTGGAGAGGGTGAGGGTTAATTGGCCTCAACAGCTTGTTCTCATTCTGCCTCTCCATCTCATGCAGGTTCTCTCTCCCTTCCTCCCTCCCTCCCTCCATCCCTCCCTCCATCCCTCCCACTCTCTCTATATCTCCCCCCTCCCTCCATTCCTCCCTCACTCCCACTCTTTCTATCTCTCTCCCCACCTTCTGTTTCTCCCTCACACCCTTGCTTGCTCTCTCACAACCACTCCCATTACTCTCTCTACCTCTCTCTCCCTTTCTTTCTCTCTACCTGTGTCCCTCTCTCTCTGTCCCCCTCTCTCTCGCATGGTGATGATAATAATGATGTGATGATGAAGATTGTGAGGTGGGAGGATGAAGGCTTCTCCTCAGGTTGACACATATGCTCAGCAGTAGCAGAGGCATGAATATTCACTTGTGTGTGTGTGCGTCTGTGAGTGTGTGTGTGTGTGTGTGTGGTGCATGGAACCTGAACGGGTGCATCTTGTTAATGTGGAAGCCATCTGTTCTCTGGAAAAAAAGCGACGCCCCCGTTCCTAGGGTTGGGCTGTACGTTGTGCGTGGCCCAAGAATCTCTGCTACAATCACATGCGCATGCAAACAGGAAGAGACAAATGTCATCTTCTTTGTGTGTGTGTGTTTGTGTGTGTGTGTGTGTTTGTGTGTGTGCGTGCGTGTGTGTGTTTGTGTGTATGTCTGAGGCACAGAGGAGAATGCATTAGATACACACACACACACACACACACACACACACACACTTTAAGAACTCAAGCTGACCTGGAGGTGAAGCTCGACCTGTGTGGAGAGGCCGTCTCTCCTCCAACCTCCTCATCACCAGCACTGAGAGAAAAAGAAAAAGGGATAGAGAGGTGAAGAGAAGAGAAGTGGATGGAAAGTGTGAGAGAAGGGGAGTAAGAGGGAACAGAACAGAAGAGGAGAGAGAAGGAGAAAGAGAGAGAGAGAGAGAGAGAGAGGGGGGGGGAGGGAGAGAGGGATGTGCAGAGCATGAAAAGAACAGGTTCATACACATGCATTAAATCCTCCAGTTCTTTCGAGGTCAATAGAGTCGAAGCTTCACTTGTACACAGTGACCTGTGTTGCATGGATTCACTGACTGTGTGCGTGTGTATGTGTGTGTGTGTATATGTGTGTGTGTGTGTGTGTGTGTGTGTGTGTGAGAGAGAGAGAGAGAGAGAGAGTTTGTAAGTAACAGAGTACCTGGAGATAAAGACTGTTTAGGTAGTCTATAAAGTAATTGTGGAATCATGCCAGTGGTGTTTTTAATGAGAATCCATTCATTCATCCATACACTTAGCCAAACTTGAGTTGGACTTTATTGAACTTCTAGTGCTAATTAGTGGAAAGTTAAGCTGTGCACAACTTGATAAAATCAGACAGCAGGCAATTTAAGATCCTCTTCAGTTGTTCTATTTGACTTTTGTCTTTTTTCACCCCTTTTTCTTCTTCTTCTTCTTCATGTCTTTCTTTCTTCCTCCTTTCTTTTTCTTCTTCTCCTTCCATCCTTCTTTCTCTATTACCTCGACTTCTGTGTAGGGTTAGTGTGTATTTTCAGAGTAAAGGGACATTCAGACCAGGAACATAAGCTATAAAGATAACTGGAGCCATAAAGATTTGAGTGTCCATACTGATCAGTGATCAGTGAAATCTTCCCGTAATGCTAGTGCGATGCAATGTCTACAATCAGATCTGATTGACTTTAAGCTTTCTGTCATTCTAAAAATCTCTCTGAAAATGGTCCCTAATGATGATAATTCTGCATGACATTATCATCATAGTATGTGGTATGGACATCATGTCATTCATAGAGTATTAGCTAGTATTAGCTAGCTGTTCAGACCAGGAACAAATTATACAGATAACCTTTCAAACGCTGTTAGTGTCCATGCTGATCAAAAGTCTCTCCTCATGTCAATGGATATAATATCTAAAATTCTGTGGTTACTAATTCACTGTCAGCTTTTTATTGTTCCCAGAACTGGTCTGAAAATGATCCCAACAATATTATTTGACATGTCATTGTTGTTATAGTTTGTGGTGTGGACATTTTCATTTTAAACTAACAAGAGTGATAATTATTTGCCGTTATAGTCCTAGTTCCTGTTGTGACTGAATGATTTGAAGTCCCTTTTTTTCTTTCCCTGGACACCTCCAGCGGATCTCCTGACGGCTCCTCCTGACCTGACATCAGCGGCTGCCATGTATCGTGGCCCGGTCTACGCACTCCAGGACGTGGCCGACAAGATCCCCATGACCAACTCACCCCTCCTCGACCCGCTGCCCAATCTCAAGATCAAGGTGAATGAGGAAATGCACCACTCTGTGAATGAATAAATTAATAAATGAATGAATGAATGAATCCAGTTAAGGTGAGTGAATTGTTAGTAGCCATTTACTATGTGTCTGTTTTTATGGTGTGTTTTTTAAAATGGCCTCGATCTTCTTTTGATGGTTTCTACACTGTTCACATCAGCCCTCCTCATTAGCCATTAGCCACCTAGCTAGGAAACTCCAGACAGTCTTGTAACACAGCAGATGTTCTGTTTTTAGCATTTGCAGAACTGTTGTCTGTTAGATGCCAAGCTTCTTTTAATCACAAACCACTCACTGCCTGTGCTAGGGACTTAACCCATACAAGCTTAATGCGCCACGCTGGTCATGATGCATGTGCAGTGCATTGCTTTCTCATCATGGCTCACTGTCGCTGGGGTCCTTTCCCTCCAGGTGTACAACTCCTCTGGTCTGGTGACCCCTCAGGAGGAGCTGTCGGACTTCTCCAGCAAGCTGTCCCCCAAGCTGCAGCACTCTCTGCTGGACGCCGACACCATGAGCCGCCGCACCCAGAGCTTGGTGCGCTCCAGGGACCCGTCCTGCACCGCTTTCGGCTCCTTCAACAACCTGGGCGGCCATCTCATCGTGCCCAACTCTGGTGAGTGTGTATGTGTGCATGTGTGTCTGTACGTGTGTGTGTGTGTGTGTGTGTGTCTGTGTGTCTGTGTGTGTGTCTGTGTGTGTGTGTGAGTGTGTGTGTGATGGGGGTGGAGGGGAAGGTTGTGTGTATGTGTGTGTGTGTGTGTGTGTGTGTGTGTGCATGCATTTGCTAGCCCAAAGGCATTAAATTGTATTTGGAATATGGATACCACCCAATTTACTGACAGTTCTGCAAAAATATGAAATATGTACACACGCAGTGCATACATACATCAATACATGCATACATACATACTGTATGCTCTGAATGCACCTGTGTATTGTAGGCTGCAGTACTTGTGGTACACAAAATATACCATAAATAGTGTATGTGGCGTCGTGTTAAAGAAGCTGTAGCAAATAGGTACATTTGATAGTGCCTGTGTATTTATAATGACGTACTGTGTACCCTTTGTATGTGTATGTGAGTGTGTGTGTGTGTGTGTGTGTGTGTGTGTGTGTGTGTGTTTGATTAACAGCAATGCAATGTATGTGTGTATTTGTGTTTACATGAGTTCAGTATCAGCGTTGGCGGGCAGTGGCCCTGTCAGAGGAGCGCGGTAATGATGTTTACATGTGTGCTTTAGGCTGACAGCACCTCATTGGCCACAGGGAACTCTGGCACTGCCAACCCTCAACAAGTCACACACACACACACACACACACACAGACACGCCCGCACACATAAATAGGTATATATACACATAGAAAAACAGCCCATTACCAGCTCACTCTTCACTCTCCAGAAGCCACAGTCAAAACAAGTATACAGGTGGTGCTGACGTTTCCCTGACATCACCAGTCCTCAGGCCTCTCAATGCCTCTATTCATGATGGTGACACTGCGAGTCAGAGTGAAGGGGTTGTGACCGGGGGGGTGTGTGTGTGTATATGTGTGTGTATGTATGCATATGTATGTGTGTGTGTGTGTGTATGTGTGTGTGTGTCTATGCGTGCATGTTTTGGTACTTTGGTGTCTGTGTGTGTGTGTGTGTGTGTGTGTGTGTGTATTTGTATGTATCCGTGTATGTTTTGGTACTTTGGTGTGTGTGTGCGTGTGTGTGTGTGTGTGTATTTG
>PYXC01002283.1:1245000-1277500 GCA_015244755.2 Tenualosa ilisha | reverse complement strand
AGAGAGTTTATAAAACCAAAATGAAAACAGGAAGAATAGTCTGGAAATGATGGTACCGAACTTATAAAGAGTCTTTATTGAAAGACCAGATGAAAATGCAGCCACCTGGTAACCAGTTTGATCTTTGACCTTTGTGATATGACCAAGCGGCTGTCAATGTGTACTGGGGCATTGTACAATGAGCTCAGCCTGTCTTTCATATCCCCAGTGAAAAGTTATCAAGCTTTAGCTGCTTAGCAACAGTCCCTGACCTTGTCTGTTCTTATCAGAGATGAAATGCTCTTGGACAGACCTCAGCATTCTGCTGGGAGGGAAGCGGGAGAAATGGAAAGAAAAGAAAAGAGAAAGAGAGAGAGCAAAAGCTTTGGCCCAGCAGAAGAGAGATTTAGTGTGAAAAGAATGATGGCAAAGGGGTCTTTTCATTTGCCTTAAAAGCAGTAGCTAAAACTAATTTCGACATCACCAAGTGGTCTGAATAAAGGCTGTGCAAATGGCAACTTCAGCAAAGCAGACTGCATGTCTGGCCTCTCTACCCCTATGCGTTCTCTTGTCTCTAACCATTCATAGCCCAAAAGGCAAGAAAATGGAGTCTGGCAACTTCTGTCATTCCATGTGCAACTACTCACCAAAACAAACTCACCCACTGCATTTCTAATTACTGCAAAATATCACCTATTTATTCATGTCCTTGGTAAACTCCAATTTAGCTTCAAACATTTTTTTTTTTCTCACCCCTGTTCTTCCTGTGAAACTTCATTATTAAAAAGGCTGTGAAAACTTATTGTTTGTGAACTTAAAAATACATCTGAGATTGACTTCTATCTGCCAGACATTACACAGTGGTGAAGGAAAACAGGCTCCGGGTCTGGGTGGCACTCTCAATCTCAGACAGGTTGAACAAATATCTCGTAGAAGAGAGTAGCAGCATCGTTTGACGGTTAGAGAAAAAATATTGGTACATAGATATGAAAAGGGCAGGGTGGTGGTCATCTAATAAATGCTGCTGGAAGATGGAAAGCTCCCAAGACCATTGGATCAAAAAGGCAGAGGAAAGGGGAAAGTGAGGGATGCATTGGGGAGAGGGATTAAAAGGCATATAGAGAGAGAAAGAGTGAGAGAGAGACAGATAGAGAGAAAGAGAGGAGAGGAGGAGGAAGGTGGAGAGATAGCTTAAGGCGAAAGGGCAAAGCCTCCACACACGTCCACCCACCTGCGTTCTAATCACCCCGCTCAGGCTGCTTCTCAGCAGGGAGTCCGCTGAGAAGCCATCCATGCCGACTGTCACCGCATAAAGCTCTGAAGTTCTGCCAAAACACATGAAGAAAGGTGACGCTGGTCAGGAAAAAAGCATAAATCTTTCTATATTTTTTAAGAGAGAAATGCATAGATGTAGGATAAGGCCCAAAGCTCCAAACAGAAGGTATTATATAGTTATCACGGTGATGATGATGGATTCCTTTTGAAGGAACGTCAGGAGCAGAATATGCTTTCTGGGCATTTAAATAGAGAAATAACCATTGATTATATCTCCAGGCAGCATGCCTGTTAGAGTGTTGGTAATGGCACGGGTGGGAAGTTTGTATAGGGTCCGCAGATGAGGTGTTTTTTGTTGTGTTTTTTTTTATGGTGCTGTCAGTGCGCTGCGGTCGATCACATGTGGCCAGTTAATATGACTTTTTTCCCCTTCTTTTTTCTCCCTCTTGCGCAAATGATGTGCTCTGTCACAGTCGGAATTCATTTTGACAAGGCATGACTCACTTGGAGAGAAACGGCTCTCAGAAACCATTACTTTTATTTGCAATGTGCCAAGTGAGAGAAGGGCTATTTATGTGACGTCAATTTTTTTATTTTATTTTATTTTTTTAAATATTTTTTTTGAGGTTGTGGGGGAAAAAAGTGTTTGGAATGCAAAATGTGATTTACATGCATGCAGTGAATCTTGGTGAGGAACACAAATGAGCCTCAGCAGCCGATGGACACGTTGCTGAAACATAGCACATCCACTCGCCCAACCAGCAAAAAAAAAAAAAGAAGAAGAAAAGAGAAAATTGTGAAAAACTGTTGTTTTGCAAGTGTTTGTTTTCTTTTTAGAGAAAGAAACATGATGGAGGACAGTGCACTCAAGAGTAACATTGAATGATGAATGTGGGTAGGATTCAAGTAAATAAATCATATCCCGTTAAGCCTTTAGCCCAGTTTTTTTTTCATTCAACGAGCTAATTACAACCCTAACCCTCTCCAATCCGGAGTCCCGCAGGACGCATTAAAGAGGCTAATGACCAGTCGTAATGCTGCAGCTAAATAGCCAGACAGACAATAAAGTTCTTTTTTAAAACTGCTTCTCGGGCCTCTCATAATGGGATGGTATTAATGACGCGGAGTCATGGCGAGGCGTCAGGATTATAAATAATGGACGGAAACCAGCGCAGCTTGAAGTGTTTCTGGGCTCAGGCAGCGCTAATGAAACGCTCTGAGCCCCTGACATAAGCTCCATCACAGAGGTCAACCCTGGGAGGTGTGTGTGTGTGTAGGTGTATGTGTGTGTGTGTGTGTGTGCGTGTGCGTGTGCATGTGCAGGGGTCAGGACACCTCATAGCTATAACCTCATGGCCATGTAGGGAGACATTTTGAAACGCATTTGCACATAACTCCCAGACACATAGACACGTACCCACACATGAATGCACTTAATCTACTTGGGCTAGCACACATTATAAACAGTCAACCTACTCTATAGCTATAATTATCTGTGGAGACAGAGTGTTAATGGCTGTTAATGCCACCCAGTGGAAGATCACCTGTTTACATTCATTAAATCCATGCTGTGTAAATCTTGGCTTGTTCCACCTTTAGAGTTAAGAGTTAAGTCTCATCTCTCCATGTCTGTAACTCATCCTCCCATATGAAAGTCTGCAAGTGGTGTATATCTGCTGTAACAAAGTAATGTCCTGTAAAGAATAATGAAGTATCTGTCTATCTGTCTATCTATCTATCTATCTATCTATCTATCTATCTATCTATCTATCTATCTATCTCTCTACCTATTTATGTTTATTTTTATAGGTTCTTGGCAGCTGCTTTTATTTTATTCAATGCAAAATACACTGCATTACATCTGTGAATGTTTATTTATCTATCTGACTGTCTGTCGATCTAACTCCCATCTCCTTGCAGGATGTGGTGGTGGTAGGGGAGGAGAACTTCACCACACCATGCTACATCCAGATGGATGAGGAGGCTTGCCACATCCTGACCGAGACCTTGGGCACTTACTGTCTGGTGGGCCAGTCCATCAGCTCGGCTTCCACCAAGAGGCTGAAGCTGGCCATCTTTGGCCCCGTCACCTGCAGCGCCCTGGAGTACAACATACGGGTCTACTGCCTGGATGACACCCAGGATGCCCTGAAGGTAAGCGCCCTGAAAGCACCAGCCATTACTTCAAGCTGCATTGTTAAAAAGAAAAAGCAGAGCAGACACACACACACACACACACACACACACACACACACACACACACACACAAATACACATAACAGTGTGAGATAAGTATGAAAGGGTGATATATAATATCATCATACTTTTGTGATTTCTGATTTTTAGATATGCAATGTCAATACCTGACTCCTCCCACTGACATTTCTGAGAACCACCACTCTCTTGACCAGCATCATGTTGAAGAATCAATGTGATTCACTGGTTAAATATTAAAAAGGTCATGGAAAAGGTCAATGGACCCTTACTGTAAAAATACAGTGAAAAGATAACATAAAGCTATAAAAGTGATATTACTGATGCTGTATGTAATTCTGAAAGTAAATAGGCTTTAAAATAAGTCTTTTCATGTCTATAATTGGCCTATAGTTAGTTTATTAATGAAGTTGAAAGACTTTATAAATATTTAATAAGATGTTATAACCAGATCAGATAACAAGACCAACAGTGTTGCAACATGTTGCAAAATTGTTAGCAACATGTTGCTTGCCAAATAATGAGCAAACATCTGCCTCCATCAGATCATATTGGTTTCAGTTTACTTGCCATTCTCTACCATCCATAATCCATGGTAAGTGGTAGCAGAAGTAATTAGACCGAGAACAACTGATTGTCTCTTTGTGGGGGAATATTCTGTAAACAACAATGACAACAGAAAGCAGCATTGTCTTCATTTCCAGTCCCTGGCATGTAGTCATTATGGAGTCAGTCACACAGTGCGTCAGCCAGCAGAGCAGGGTCTGGTGCAGGGCTTAGGCGTGGGCTTGGTGGAGAGTTTGTCTGGACGGGCAAAGCCAGGCTCTGTGTGGGATGCGCCAGCAGGTGAGGAGTGGGAGGCAACAGACGTGTCCCAAGCCTCAGCCTCCACAAAACATACACACACACACACATACACACACACACACACACACACACACACACACACACCTCCATGAACGTGCTTTTACTTGAATGAACAGTTTAACTGGCAATTCTATGAAAACGTGATGAGACCTGCATCTGATATCCTGTTCTGGTATCCAGTGCATTTCCTGTCCTTTAGCAATTAATAGAATCACGAATGTATAACAATAACCACTGTGTCCAATCATTACACGACTCAGAGCATGTGCGCGTATTGTCCTTGTAATGTACATTAATAGTGTCAGATTAAGTACTTTGTACAGTGCATGCAACAGTGTTATGGAGCACGAGACTGATAAGCCAGTCTTAACATTAAAATGTATAGTCTGGCTGTGACTGATAGACCGGGCTCAATCCAAGGGGCAGAATGAGCGGTTGTCTTTCAGTCTGCCCCTGCACGCAATAGGTAGTCTGATAAGCCACCGCAAGGGTATGTCAAGGCGACTCTCACAAGGAGAAAGAGATGTGATTGGTCCGACCAAACTTGGGAGAACAGCTACTGAGGCCCTATGGTTTGTTCTTAGATGTACCTGCATGGCAAAACCATTTGCTACCACTAGGGTATGTCTAGATTTCTAAGCTAATGCAGCACCAGAAATTATGTGCATAACCTGATTGTTCTAGACTTTTCCAGGGTAAATAACCGATTACTTGTCTTTTACCTCAAAGACCAGACCTGACTAGCTTCCATCTGTAGTGTACAGATGGTGCAGACACACATAACCTACATTGCTGCAAATAGGCCTTCCTCTGACCTCAGGCAGAGTGTAAGCACCTGATTTCAGGTGGCATGCAGTCATTTGACCGGATGCATCACACATAACACTTACCTGTACTTATGCACACAGGTCTGCATGGTCTCACACACACGCACACACACATACACACACACACAGAGAAATGGGCCTTGCAATGTTGCCTTAAGTTGCCAGAAAATGATCTAACTGGCCTGTTGCTCTCCCCCCTCTCACCTGTAGGAGGTGCTGCAGATGGAGAAACAGATGGGTGGCAAGCTACTGGATGAACCAAAGACGCTCAACTTCAAGGACAGCACCCACAACCTGCGCCTGTCTCTCCATGATGTCCCACACACCCAGTGGAAGAGCAAGCTGCTGGCCAAGTACCAGGTAGAGGCTACGACTCCCAATGCAAAACACAACCTGGTGAACCCACGGGCTGCATCTGCCATGCACACACACACACACACTCCATCAGCCAGACTTAATTACTTGCTAATGACGCTCGGTTCAAAGCCACAGTGATTCGCACTGAGTCACGCAGTCTGTCATCGAGTTGCATGACTTTGCCCATCAGGACACAGAGTCAGTCATTCGCACTGATTCCCGTATGATACCAAGATGAAGAGTTGCGTGCACGCACACACACACACACGTGCTGGATATTATCATCTGCAGCCCAGCATTTTTAGCGAGCAGCTCTGACTAATTAACACCTGAGGTGCTCCAGCTGCTCAGGTAGCGAAGCATTGGTGCTTAGCTGCTACCTTAGACAAAAAAAAAAACGAGGGACTTTCACTCCCACACTGAGCCAGTCATCACGATGAAATACAAAGCTACACTGTGCTTAGCTCTCAAGTTGTTTTAAAAAAGTAGTCCTGAGGGTCTGTTATGTTCTTTTTTTAAAGCCATTTACCAGGTGCCTGCATTGAGTGTCACTCACAGGGAAAAGAGAGCTGAGCGGTAGACGTTACGTCATGTGAAGACTATGTCATGTGTTTATTTTCAAAGCTCTACTTGTTCAAGCACAGGCATTCTAACACACACACACACACATACACACACACACACAAACACACATACACACACACATACTCTTCTAACACTCAAATGTGGTGCCAGACTAAGTGTAGGGCCTCACCACACTCCAATTGTATTAAGATGCTTGGAGTGTTTTATTTGTTTAAACTACTGTGCGGGCCAGATGCTGTCAGTGTCTGAGTGTGCAGTGGGAAGTGCTTCTACGCTTCTGGGCTGTGTTCTTTCTGTCTTATCCTCCACCTCCCCCTCACTTTTTATCTGTCTATCTCTTCCTCTACACTCCTCTCTTTCTCTTCCTCTTCTCTCATCCCTCCTTCCATCCTTCCCTTCTCTCTCCGCCCTCTCTTTCTCACCGTCTTGTTCTCTTACTTGTGCTCTTGTTGAAAGTGATCGCTACCAAATAGTGTTCATTAATAGCTTTGCGTCTTGCACCAGATGCCTGTCCATGTTCATGTTGACACCTATGTTAACTAGTTAGAAGGATGTGTGTATGTGTGTGTCACACTGCTTCTGTAAGCTGTGTGGCTCAAGCTGCACTGAAATCATGAGTCATCCTCGCTGCAGAGAGGTCACACACACACACACACACACACACACACACACACACACACACGTACACACACATACACACACCACTGTGCCACAGCATCAACAAAATCCACACTTAATCGATCTGGTCTGAATAAGACACCAGGAGCATAAACATCAGTTGCAGCAGTGTACAACACCCCACTCCACAAGACCAGCCTCACATGCCCGTTTCTTCTCTTCTCTCTTTCTCTCTCTCTCTCTCGCTCTCTAACATTGTGGGTATGTTCTGTAAGGTGGTATTTTGTGCTACAATATTATCTGATATCATTGGGTCTTCTGTAACACTTAAACTGTAAGAACTCTAAAATGATTGAAGTATTAAAACCCCTCTCCCCCCCCCCCCCCCCCCCATCCCCCACCCCTCAGGAGCTGTCATTCCAGCAGGTGTGGAGTGGCTGCCAGAGGAACCTGCACTGCACCTTCACCCTGGAGCGCCTGAGCTCGTGCACACTGGAGCTGGCTTGCAAGCTGTGCGTGCGGCAGGTGGAGGGCGAGGGACAGATTTTCCAACTCAACACCACCCTCTCAGAGGTGAGAGGCTCCGGTACTGCACAGTGTGCAGTGCACACACACACACGCACACACACACACACACACACACACACACATTCAGCAGTATCAGCTCAGACATACACATACACACACACGCACACAAATACACACACGCACGCACACTGTCACCAATAGAATTACATACACACACACACTCAAACTGAAGTTTGCTGCCTGCATTCGGTTGACTGTCAACACCTGTCTTCCTGCCTCAGAGGAGAATAAAACCAACGATACCTTTGCTGGGTTGTGTGTCTATTGTCATGTCAGTGTCCGAGTGCCAATGTCTGTGTTTTTTTTCTGTGTGCTGGCTGGCTGACTGGTTGGATGTCTGAGTTTTATGTTTGTGAGTTTACTCAAAAGAACCTCCTCATCGTCTCTGCTGTGCCCGTTTATGTGCGTGTCTGATGTACATGTCTGGGTTCAGACTCACAGCGTGTCTAGGCTGTGAATGTGTGTGAATGTAAGTGTATGTGTGTGTGTGTGTGTATGTGTGTGTCACTCATTCTCCCAAGCACACACACTTTTGTATTGAGAAGGCGCTTGTACCCGGTGTGCCTCGTCAGGCCCCACTCAACACGATAACCTCATGTTTTGCCTATTGTTTTCTGTATGATGTGGGCGTGCCCTCCGGTGTCTGAGTGTGTGTGTGTGTGTGTGTGTGTGTGCGCCTGTTGTGTGTGTGTGGGTGTGTGCACACGTGTATTTGTGTTTGCATTTGTGTGACTGTGTGAATGTATGTCTGCTAGTGAAGTGTCTGAGAGCACTTCACTCCTTCATTCTGTGGGCTCTCTACTTCAAGCAGCCTCCATCACCACCACCACAACCTCCACCACCACCACCACCACTGCCGCCGCCACGGTGGCTGTTATCAGCTCTCACCATGGGCCACGGGGAAGGCCTAATCCCAGCTGACATTTACACACAAAGGCTGGATGGGTGACAACAGGGTGGGGATGTTGAGTGGAGTGTGTGTGTGTGTGCATGTGTGTGCATGTGTGTGCATGTGTGCGTGTGTGTGTGTGTGTGTGTGTGTGTGTGTGTCCTTACTGCTTGGGAGAGGCATAGGGAGGTGAGTGTAGTTGGGGTGGGTGGGTCGGTAGGTGGTGGCGGTGTTAGGGGAAGGTTGGCGAACCGTGGTCATGAGTGGGGGGGATTACAGGGCTTTTGATGGCTCCTGGTTTGACCTTCAGTGGTGTTGGAATCTGGTATGTCTCCACGGTCTAGTAACTCCTATAGGGTTAATTGGATCAATATTGCCAAGGCACAGAGTAGTGGCTTTCCTGGATACTTTTTTATATTATTTTATTAACGTTAAGCTCAGGTGATTTGTGGAAATGTGTTTGTGGCTGGCAGTGCATCACGTTTATCTTATCAGGCCATAATTCTTTTAGTCTGAGTCTAAATAATTATTCCATAGGCTGCTGATTTTATCTAAAAGGCAATCACTTTTTTCTGTCCATGGTTTAATATAAAAGGCAAACATTTTTTTCTCTGTCCACAAAGTGATCAAGGTGTGTTGCAATTATGTGATATGTGTGACCACATAACAAACAGCGGATGATTGAATGTCACTTTTGCAGAATACATCAAGTGCATCACTGTGTATAAAAACTGCATGCTTGACAACCATAGTGTTTGTCAGGATGCTCTCTTATTGCTGTATCATAGAGCTTCATGTTTTTACTGAAGAGGCAGATTTTCAGTAGTATTTCATCTGACAGGTGACGACACCTGTCCTAACTTATCCTTATTATCCTTATGAATGTGTCCAGAGATACTACATGAAAAAATAACATTTTTTAACCGTACATCATCCGTGATACAGAATTTGCCTTCTGTGGCAAAACGACACACAGTCTGACACACTGTTCAAGGAAAGAAGACCCCTAAACATTCAAGTGAATTAAAGTGAGGTGTTTGGTCTTAAAATGCTGTATCTTTGTTTTTAAAACTGCTCAAGAATTGTGTTTGTTCAATTTGTATTTCAGGTTATACCAATGAAATAGATACAGTACAAAAAAAATCAAATAAAAGAATCACGTTTTAAAAAATGTATTTATGAAAACCCATTTAAATGGGGGGGGGTATAGCATTTTGGAATCCAATTCTTCAATTCTCTTTCAATTCTCTTGGATTCCCACACCATGACAGTATTATTTTCTTGCCTGTGCTATCCCTAACCATCTGTTCCCTCCTGCCTTAGGACACCCAGTGCATCGACACCTCTCTGCTGGACCCAGCCAGTAACATCACCACGCTGGTGGGGCCCAACGCCTTTCGCATCCCCCTCTCCATTCGCCAGAAGCTCTGTGGCAGCCTGGACGCCCCCCAGACCCGAGGCAACGACTGGAGGATGTTGGCGCACAAACTTAACCTGGACAGGTGAGGAGGAATGACGGTTTCTATGACAACAGCTGTAGAGTCCCTGTGCAATCCATAATTGGGTTCTAGATGCTAAAATGTATTGGACCAGTAGTGGTGTAGAAGCCCCACTTTCTATACATGAAGTGTAGGTTAAGCTGAATTTCTAATCCTGGATAGTTTCTATAGTTTAGATGCACACCTCAAGTGTTTGTTATCAACTGTCATTAAGGTAGCTTGATGACAGTTGTAGAGACATATGCTAATGGTATGTTAATGGTAAGACAGCAAAGTCTAATGAAATTACCTTTTGTCTCTTTGTAAATTAGCCATCTAGGATATGCTAAAATCATGTTTGGTTTGTAGAAACACTTTGTGTTGCATTCATATACATTCAAATGCATTTGCTTAACAATCATTTCCAATCAGTCCTAAATGATGCAAACTATATTCTATTCTTTAGTAACCCAAAACTGAATGCTACTGTGCATATAGTTTGTTTGTTTGTTTGTTAGTTTGTTTTGTAGTAAGACTACAGTATAGTATTAGTATTAGTATTACTTATAATATAACTATTTAATTATTTAACCATTTAATAACTATAACTTCCGTGTTCAATTGTCAATATTCAAATAACTTCAGTGCTGATCATTAAGAAACATTAACAGAGAATCAGAGGTAAATCCATGTGCTTCTCTCCCCTTCTTTTGGAGTACCTGAGCAAGGCAGACTAGCTGCTGTGTATAGCAGGCAGGAGGGGTGTTGTGCGGTATTGTGCTTTGCTGATCCTCTCTCCAGTTCCTCTGCAGTAGAATTCATAAGCAGAAGCGCAGGGTTCTCCACCTCAGCCCCCCTCCCCCACCACCACCACCAGCTGCTCCACACCTCAGGGCAGAGCTGTCTGGGCAAGTCCTCTGAAAGAGAGAGGCTTGGAGTGGGGTCAGGGGTCAGGGAGGGGAAGAGAAGAGAAGAGCTTGGTGGTGGTGTGAGGGAGGACAAGGAATACAAAGAGATGGAGTAAGAGAGGTAGAGAGAGAGAGAGAGAGAGAGAGAGAGAGAGAGATGTGGTATGATGGAGGAATAGACAGAATAACAAAAGAGGGAGTAATAGTGGCAGGGAGGGAGAGGGGTAGAGAGAATGGAAAAAAGAAAATGAGAAAGAAGAGGGAAAGAAAGATCGCTATAGAGGTTGAGAGAGGTGGCAGCTGGGTCCATGGGCGTTGCACCCTCACCCCCACCCTCCCTACACACACACACACACACACACACACACACAACCACCACCACCACCAAAGCCAAACCAACCCACTACTGTCACTACCACCTCCAGTCTTGTCTGGTGCCTACACAGCCACCTCCTTGACAGCTTATGGGAGAAGTGCGAAGTATGTTTTCAGTTATTGAGTTCACATCTCAGCGGGAGGCGTCTTATCAGCAGCTGCAGGGTCGGGGTGGGGGGGAGGATTACACCCCCCCCTCAATCACCACCACCTTCACTCTTGAACCCCTCTTTCACTCTCTTCACACAGTCGAGAGTTTAAATGGAAGAGCAGAGATGGCATTTCAAAGCTCTAATTAAAAAAAATAGTCTGCTCTCTCTTTCTCTCTCTCTCTCTCTCTCTCTCTCTCATTGGAGAACACCTATAGCTCGACTGATTAACCAAGGCAAGGTCAGGAGATCAGTTCCCAGGGAGTATATGTCTATAAATCTGATCTCCCTTTGGTTGTAAATCACCTTGAAGGGATTTGTCTGCTAAACGAGTTATTCTCAATAGAGCTCCTGTGTAATACCTCATGCTTAGCCCTGTCCTTACTACAACACAAAGGATTACTGTGAAATATGAAGGCTTTGGATTTTTATAATACAGCCAAGTCAGGTGAATGTAGCACAGGCACCGATCCAGCTCTCCACTGACTCTGAAACAGTGCTGCTGCCAGAAGGGCCAGAACTGAACCAGAGGTAGACCAAGCGTGGGCCAGATTTGGGCCAGTGCTATTTCAGAATCAGATGCATCAAACCAAAGACTCATGGCTCCATGGTTCTGAATAAGGTCAGACTTTGGTACACGCAGACTTTGGTACCCCTCCCTCCATCTTGAAACGAAACAGCCTACAGTTAGTAAAACAAGACAAAATGTGCTTTATATGTGTGCACCTACAGTATGTATTGACTCTTCCTTAGTTTTTAGTTATTTCTGTGACATAGCAAATGAAGCTGCTGTTGATGAATTTAAAATGACACTAAAAATATCATCATCATCATCATCATCATCGTCTCCATCACCTCTCTGTATTGCATGGAGGCACTTAATTTCTGCAGTGCTGTATAGAATTACGGGTGTGGGAGCCATGTGCCACAATACTAACTGAGTACAAATTCAAATTGAACCTCTTCTATTTGTCTGGTCTTGTAGGTACCTGAACTACTTTGCCACCAAGTCCAGTCCAACTGGAGTGATCCTGGACCTATGGGAGGCGCAGCATTTCCCTGACGGCAACCTGAACCGCCTGGCCGCCGTGCTGGAGGAGATGGGTCGCCACGAGAACATTGTGCCCATGGAGCACTGACCCGTGATGATGCCCGTGCCGCTCGTGTCCTCTGAGCAGAGAACAGGTCAATTGCAGGGAAGTTGGACAACTGAAAGGAGAGCAGTGGAGTGTCCAGTTTGACACACACACACACACATACACATATATATATGAACACAAGCCATATAAACACACACACCACCACCCAAATAAACACACACACACACACACAAATGCACACACACACACACACACACGCATACAATGAGAGAATATGACAGTGTTCTGAACAAGCGGTAACAAAACTCCCATCTCGAAAATGTTGAGAGAAAGCTCGAGACAAAATTGTGCAGGTAAGAAAAAAGCTCAGCACAGAAAAATAGACTGCTTTGATCTTTCTAAGTAAAACAAATGGACTTAATGGAGTGGTGTTGGAAGGGGAGGGGGGATGAAATGAAAGGGGAGAAAGTAAGACTTAACTAAAAGAGAAAAAAAACGCCCTGTCTGTACCTAGTACAGTTTTCTATTTCCCAATACAGTTTCCTAGGAAACGCATGTCTCTTGCTGTCCATTTATTGGACCACCTACTCCACCTTTACAGGAAGCGTAGACAAATGATTGACAGGCGAGGGTGCAGGGCAGGGCGGGACTTCAACATGGAGGCAGAGTCAGGGATGGTGGCACATGTTAGGGCTGGCCGTGGAAATCGAGACCTTAAAAAGGTAATGGGCGCTAAAGTGGGCCCAAATGCCAGCTCATACCATCTGCTTCTGCCACGTGCCAGATGTAGTTTATGGTTTCTCCTCCCTTACCACATAGTTATGTTGGAATAACCTGAAGTACTCAAGTCCTGATTTTATATTAGATATATATTTAATATTGCCTTTATTTATACACATGTATCTCTCCCATGGTTTAATTTTCATGCGTCTTCGTATATTACCCTAATTTACACGTCTTTTTTTTTTTTTTTTTTTTTTTTTTTGCTTTTTGTGTAGTGTTTTTTTTTTTGTCTTTTTAAAATCATTATCCTTTGGACCCTTTTTTAAAATATTGCTTCATAGTGCCACCTAGTGGAGGTCCTCGATAACAGCAAGGCTCTGCCACCTCGTACTGTAGGCTAAAAAACAATGGGAGTGTGCAGTCTGTAAATAAGCCAGACCATCAAGTTGTACAGCGGTGTTTATGATTATGACCGTCCTTTTCTTGTGTTATAGTTTTATTGTGACCAGTAATTAATTATAGCTGCGATTTAGCAACAGAAGTAACTACCAAAATCTGTTCTCTGCAAATGTGTTTGTCCTGTCAAAGTCGCAAGATACCAGCAGAAGCGGTCAATTTTTCACGGTCACTTTTAAAAATGGAGGTGACACAAGCAGCTTGGTTTCTGTGCTGTGCTGTGAGTTCAACATGACCAATTTTATTTTTTTGCAGCCACGTTTTGAACCAATGCCACCATTCGCTCCTTTTGACACCATTTCAACACCACCCATGTTTGTCTTGTTGATTCTAATCATATAAAGATGATGATAATATCAACTGTATTTGATTGTAATTCAGTGATAATTTCTCTGTTGCTATTGTTGATGCTTTGGAACAACTGGACATCTTAAGTTAAAAAAATAAAAAAAATAAAAAAAATAACACATTTGCAAAATGGATGATTTAGATGTGTATAGCGATTTGTGTGCCCTTGAGCTAGAGCTGGACAAAGTATAAAAGAATGGTTAATAACCCTGTTGAGTCAGATTAGTGGGATTATGGATCTTTCCTCTTCTACTTAGAGGACTCTCTGATCCAATATAGAGAAAGAATACTAGGCCTGGGAGCACAGAAGTCAGCAAAGAGAGACTGACAATAGACTGCAGTGGGTAATTGAAAGTTTCAACCCTTTTTTTAAAAGGATGAAACAGTTTATGACTAGACTGCAAAAAGACTTTGTATTTTTTCTCGTTTCTTTTCTTCTCTTGTACAAGTTTCTAAAAGCTGTCTATGCAAACTTGCCATCATTTATATTACAAATTGTTCATGCATCAAAGTGCTAGCAGTTGCATTCCATAGGTGTCACAGCTCTTGATTCTGAACGTTATATTTATGGGTGAGATGTTACCTATTCTTTGACGGCACGCTCATGATGTTCCTTGCAACAGCTTGCATTTTTTTCTCTCTGTGTGAAGTTTCTGTACAAAATGTAAGAAAGAATTTTTAAACTGGTAATAAATTATATTTATATGCAACACTGAATTTAAGATTGTGGTGTGTTTTTATTAACCTAAGAATCCCTAGAAATTAAAAACCATTTTTGTTTAATAGTGGATATAAATGTTTAAAATGGCTAGTAGGCTAGTAGGCTCATTTTCTTGTAGTGTGCATGAGGAAAAGGAAGTGAGTATCTTCCATTCTCATTTTCAGTGATAATGTAAGAGATAATGGTGCTTGAAAATGAATTGTCCATGCCCTGTGGCAGCGAGTGGCCAGCTCTCTGTCCAGCAATTCATTAGCTCAGAAATTCTATTATTATTATTCAAAAATATCTAATTTCATTATAATGCCATTTATGACCTCAGTGACCTCTGACTACCGTGACTGAGCTCGGGCTTACTCTACCTTGCTGGCGAACAGGCAAATGGCTAGGGGTCTTTTGTATCTAAACACCAATTAGATGAAAAACCTGACTATACTCTAATTATTAGCTGTGCCGTCAATGTTCAGGCTATTGCTTCTATTGATGATCTGTAATTCAACATTGCATTCACCTGGGGAGGAGTAAGAGCACCAAGCTATTTTATTTTAATGAGAGACATAGGACGGAAAAATGGGATTAAGCCCAAGTCCAAAGCCCTGAACCCTCAAAGACTTACATGTAACCTGCATTCATGATTGGCTGATCGAAAGCAAAGGACAACATTGAGGTCAGCATCTTTTATTTGGGATCCTGATGCATACAATAGAACCTTCCGGAGCCACATCCTTCTGTACAGCCACATGTTACACAGACATAATTAAACGTACATGGACTAAGTGTTAAATAAGGCACAGACCAAACTGGATATTGGCAAAACATCCTGTACAACAACAACAACAATAACAACAACAACAAAAAGAAGAAAACACTTGTTTGCTTCCTTATAAGTCCATTTAAATCCATGTAAAAGTCAGACCAATATTTATATTTATGTGGATGGATGCAAGGATATTCATCAAAGTCATATCACCCAAAGAGCTGCTGACTTCTGAATTGGCCCAGGTCTGGGTCTAATTCGTTCAAGGGCAGACTGCCTGAGTGCCTGGTGATGCCCAGAGTGCCCCCCTCCCCTCACCAGGGAAGAGCATTCTGGGTAATACTGATGCTGCTGGAAGTGCCAACTAAAATGCTAGGTGGGTGATACCAGATCGCTTGGTGACGTCACATTAATAATGCATTTCTATAATTAGGGACCTCTCATTCCATGCTTCTCTGAGGTCATCATTTAAATAAACACACCTGATACCATCATGAGATTTCTTTTACAAATGTTACTGAACTTGAGTTCCAAGTCCTGTACTTATACTGTGGGTGTACCATTTAGCATATCGAGTCCAAGCGGTATGCTGCTGCAGAGGAGTTTGTACCCAACTGCATAAAAATACTTCATCTGCTGTGTCTCACCAACAGACTCTGTCTCTATTGTCCTCCATCCAAGCATGTGTTGGACGGAATATTACAATGCCCATTAGAACAAATATATGGCTTTCCACGACTACTAAGAGCTGCCTCGTCACCCTTCATTTGTCTCTGCAGTTTGGCCTTGTGGAGGTACTGGAGGAAGGAGTCTTCCGTACCACAAGAGGGCACTGTCCTGCCACAGTCGTAGACCTTAGATGGGGTCCTGTCAGTCTTGAGAGCTTTCACAGAAAGCAAAGGGGCCGCTGCATCACCATTCTCACAGGTTGATATACCTGCTTTGGCCTCTTCAGCTTCGGATGCATAACGATACTGTGCCAGGTGAGGTCAGAAGACACAGTTGTGGGGTCAAGGGTTAAGGGTCAAGGGGTCCACCTCCCGGTACAAAACTTTTTCCTAGACCTCAACCCTCGTTAAGTCTCAGAGCTTTATGTCCTGCGACTCAGACATCTTGGCCAGCGTCTTCTTGACGCGGAGGGCGGTGAGGCGGGAGGCGGGGTTATGAGCCCAGCTCTCCATCATCAGCTTCCCCATCTGCCTCAGACACTGTGGAGGGAGGAGGAGGGGGACAGTGAGTATGACACTCAGCAAAGTGTACAAATGAACACACAACACACACACACACACACACACACACACACATAAACACAAACACACGCATATACATTTAGCATATCGAATCCAAGCCTTATGCTGCTGCACAGCAATTTGTACCAAACTGCATAAAATACTTCACCTCATACTTATAAGCAGGCATATATATATATATATATATATATATATATATATATATATATATATATATAGGTATATATAGAGATATAATATATATGACTGAGAAACAGAGACAGTTTAGCAGAATAAAAAACAAGTCTAATTAAAAACAATTGTACAGTTTTTAGGGCTACCCCTGTCAATCACTTTGTTCTCTTTAAGGCAATTTAGCAGGTTTTACACAATTTGCACTATTTGCAAAGGGCTATCAACCTACTATGCTGAAGGAGGAACATGCATACTTGTAAACATGCATACCAGTGTGTGTGGCAGTGGCTTTGTGCATATGTGTTAGTGTGAATGTGTGCGTGTGTGTGTGCGTGTGTGTGTGTGTGTGTGTGTGTCGATAGTGTAAATGTGGGACACTGGCTGTACCTCATCACTGCTCCATCGGTTCGCAAACGAGGGCCTCTGCCTCTTGATACACACCACCTGCCTCATATCCTCGTAGGACGGGTCACTGGGCACCAGGTCATGGTAGGGCAACTGATACTCCTCCACGATACCTGCAGGAAAAAATACAACATTCAGTCATCTCCAGAAATAATCATCTGGACAGCACAAGAGAAGGATTAGTGGCATTGTTCCAGACAGGTTCAGTGGAGAATAACTGATCATTGTTCCAGGCAGTTACCTTAAGGCTACTACCACAAAGCCTAAAAGGAGGAAACTACTTTGCACAGTTTGCTAACTTGCATGGTTTACTAACTTGAATGAACAACTAACTACAGTGCAAACGGCATGCTGTAGACATCATGCATTGTGAGTAAAAGGTAACACCAACATTAGCTAAATTAGCTAACATATCGAAAGACGCAATGAATCGGTTAAGGATGTGTTTCATTTAACATCTAGACAAGTATTAGAGTGATTGAGTTAGTTGTCTATTATTTATGGATCCATTATAGAGAGTTTGTCAGTTGTGTGTGCTGATCCACCAATGCTTCTGTTTAGCATTGCTATTGGTTGGCATTTAAAATGAGTATAATGTTTTACCCATTTAATCCAGTTAGAATCAGTTCCTGCATGTCAGGATTAGGCTAACACATTATCACATCAATATGTTAACAAAGCCAAGTGTATTAGGCCAACAAGTTATCACATCAATATTTTAACAAAGCCCAATGTATTAGCCTAACACATTATCAGACTGATGCATTATCACATCAATAAATTGACAAAGCCCAAAGTATTGTCTGTCAGAACTGAGTGTTTGTTCTGTAAATAAGATGGCATGAACACTGATGATGACGTCAATTTCAAGCGTCTTAACTATCTACTGCGGAGCGTAGCGTTCTTTAACTTTCACTGACCAGTGTGTATACAACAAACACAAAACCTTCAACACACTCAAAATACTGTGCTGCAAGGCCAGAAATGGCAAACAAAAGGCTTTGTGAAAATAGTCGTGGCACAGATGCATGTCAGCATGATTTCTGCCTATTTACCCTTGCTATTTAAAATAAACCTAACCTAGGAAATTGGCATGTCATTTAATGCCTGACGTCAGTTATCACATGCAAGTGAAAATCAATCTACTTGACTCATAGTGACTGAGCCATTTAAAAGAAAGTCTCAGTCCAGATGAATTTATGATTTCCTTGTTAATGAATCTCATGAGTCGTCTAATCGTGGCCGAATGAGTTTTTCAGTTTAGGTTACCAAGGACAAAGTCAGCCCCTAGCAATCCAACTATTTCGATTTTTATATTCAATATATTTTTAATTACGTGATCAATCATCCCAGTATACAGGATATGAAACACAGAACGCTCCAGAGAAAAATGACTAAAGCCACTAATACACTTGTTTTTCTTTTCAATGGCCAACTGCCAAGAGAAAATTAGACACTTTATGTGGACCTGTGAATATAGGCATCTTTGTGAGTGAGTGTGCGTGTGTGTCTGTTAGTCTGTGTGTGTGCACTTAAGTGTGTGTGTGTGTGTGTGTGTGTGTGTGTGTGTGTGCGCGCGCATGTTGTTTCTCTTACCCCCTGACACACATCTCCGCACCATCTCCCAGAGTATGAGACCGAAGCTGTACATGTCGGCCATGATGTAGGACTGGAAGTGGTTGCGGTTCAGGCTCTCGTCCAGCACCTCGGGGGCCATGTAGCGCTTGGTGCCGACCCGCGTGTTAGGTGGGATATCCACCTCATTCGTGTCGCTGTGGATACGAGAGACAATGAGTCATGATGAGTCACATATCAAGCTTGATCTCTCTCATAATGCCTGAGTGTAATTTACACTAAACAGGTCACAAACAGTGCATCTATGCCCAGTGTTGTTTTCTGTTTACACCATCTGTTGCCTTTTTCCAGCGCTCAGTCCAGACTGACTACATCCAAAGCCATGACAGTAAAAGTTCTCTCTGTCTTTATGGTGACCATCTGCCACCTGTCTGTCATAGTTCCTTTATTCCTCCTCCCGCTCTCTAATCACTCCTTCCTCCCTGTCTGTCTGTCTGTTTGTTTGTCTGTCTCAATTCAAATTCAAATTCATACTCAAAATCAAATTCAAATTCAAATCTAATAGCCTTTATTGGCATGACTGTACAACTTAATAATACTGCCAAAACAACAACATGTTGCTGATGATGGAAGTCTGATGTTTAAATGGTGTAACACTATTCTGTACCACTGTTTTGGTGTGTAAGTGTGTATATTAAAGGGTTCAATTAAAGGGGTTATAAAGTTTAAAAAAAAGTCTCTCACTCTATCGATCTTTCTATCTATCTTTGTATCTATTTATCTCTCTCTCTCTCTATTCTATTTATCTGTGTCTCAGCTCACCTGATGAATTTGACTGCCAGGCCCAGGTCAGCGATGCAGCAGGTGCCGTTCTTCTTCACCAGGATGTTCTTGCTCTTGAGGTCACGGTGGGCGATGGCCGGCTTGCCCTGCGTGCCGAAGATCTCGGTGTGCAGGTGGCACAGGCCCGACACGGACGAGTAGGCCAGCCGCAGCAGGGCCTTGGTGTCCAGAGTGGTGGACTTCAGGTAGTCGTAGAGCGAGCCGCTCTCGTGGTAGTCGGTGATCAGGTAGAGCTGCGTCCACGAACCTGTGCCCTTGATGTCTGCGGCAATGAAGCCTGTGAAAAACAGAGACGAGAGGGTAGAAGGATAATGATGAAAGCTCATTGTGCTCATGGATTCAAACTGATCTGTAATGTCAGTGTGTCGCACTGTTAATGCAGCTGTTCATTAAAATGCACTGTATGCTGAGAATGGTTGCTCAGTTGCTCATACTGTTGTTTAGTGTTATGAAATGAACTTTTACTTGATTTATAAAAAAAGAGAGATGGAAGAGAGTGAGAGAACAGTCAGAGTGTGTGTGTGTGTGTGAAAACCTCTGAAATGAAAATCTGGGGCATTTCCCTGAATTTTCCTTGGGAACTGGAGACATTCAATACTGTCAGTACTGTTAAATTAATTAAATTAATTAACGATTTAGCCTCAAAAATCGTGGACAAAGTGAGTTTTCTTGTATTTTACCGAGAACAGACCACCAAAATCAGGGACTTTCCCTGGAAATTGTGGTTGTCTAGCTACCCTATGGTAGTTATATGGGTGTGCACGGGTGTGTGTGTCCTTATGTGTATGTGCACACTAGCCGTGCATGTGAGTAAGCGTTTGTTTTCTAACAGGTGTCTGTGTGTTGCTGACTAAATCTCACCCAGAATGTTCTCGTGCCTCATCAACACTGTCTGGTAGATCTCCGTCTCTCGGAACCAGCTGGCCTCCTCGGTGGTGAAGAAGACCTTGACAGCCACGCGCTCACCTCGCCAGCGGCCCATCCACACCTCTCCATAGCGGCCCTTGCCTATCTGTTTCACCATCTGGATCTGTTTAGCAATGGTACGCTGGACCTGCACACACAAACAGCACATAGGTGAAGAGGGCAAAATAAGTGTAAAGCACTTTGGATTCAATTGCTGCAAATAAAGTGATTGAACTTGACTACGTTGTGGAAATATTGTAATTTGATTAATAACAAGTCTTGAACTGTTGCAAGCTGCATGCATATCAATCAACTAACCAAACAGAGCTGGAGAAGTTCAAAATGTTGCACCAGATGTACAAATGTTTCTCTAACACTTTAAGCCGTCATACTCCAGGAATGGTTTCAGTATTAAAGTGGGACACATCTTGTTGTTATTGTCTTGAATCTAGTTACAGAGTCTAGACAAGAAAGTCAACTTTAGTGACATAGTTGGCAAACTCACTGCGTCTGGTAGTATTTGCTGCCCATCAGACTAAGTTGAACACCAGTGATTTCAAAGTAAACTATTTTATATGAACAAAGCCTTCAGAGAACTGACTAGCTGGCCAGAGATTATGACAAGGTATGACTATAATTTTCTCAGTATTGGTAGGACTATTGGTCTCTACTGTAACTATTGGCAAGTCCTCTTCATTATCTGCCATTTCGTAAGACTTGCTGTGGGTTCTTTTCCTTTTCACAGCTGCAGAGGCAATTTTTGTGCTTCAAAGCATAATGTATACACTATACTTTCACTCCTTCAACATGTTCAGTGTCAAGTTCTCCTAACATTTTCTTTGGAGCTATATAATATGACCATTGTTGGACCCTTTGGAATTGCATAAGAGTCTCCAGCGGCAGTTTCAAAGCTGCCGGTGTTGAAGATTTAAGTAAATTGGATGTGAAACGTGAGTGTGAGACGTCTGGGTTTTGCCTTTGAAATTCCTCAAACATTTTCCACTGAAATCCCCAAACACAATGTTTTTTTTTTTTGGAGATGCAGTCTCATCACCTACCAGTAGGGGGAGCCCAGAGCCACTGCCAGAACTCTGGGACTGCTCGATCAGATCTCTCAGAGAGTCGCCAGGAGGGATGAAAGTGTCGTCTTGCTCCAGACCGATACTGTAGCGAGGTCGCGACTCCTGACGTTTGTACCTAAAACAAAGCAGGGGCTTTAAGACCTATATCTGTGTCGATCAGTTCACAAAAAAAAAAAAGCAGAAATGCCTGGCTTAAGCTAAACACAAATACTGTTTAGACATTCTTGAGATTTACATCAAGAATAAATATGCTAGCAGACGAGAGTAACAGCATCAATGCCAATCTCTTGGCTACTGCCCACAGCAAAATAAACAAAAAACACAGAAATTAAAACACTAACATAAACAACAAGAACATTGCACACAAAAAATGGAACTAAACAAACAAATATTTATATACAAATAATTAAATACGTGAGGGCAATTCCATGGAAAATAGTATTTTTGTCACGTCCATGACGCCAGTAAAATGCAATGTTATCAGTATGATGCGCATATTTCGTACATTTTTATTGAAGTTCTACAGCCAAAATGATTAAATGTTCACATTTCAGGTAATCATTCACATCATACAAACACCATGGCATTTTGTTGGAATTATGGACATGACAAAAAGGTCAATTTGTGGAATTATCATTTTTGATACAGCGTCAACACACTTATTTCTTCATATTTTGTTGCTGTTGTTCAGATTTTTAGACTGTAACTTGTAAGTTAAAAGTCTTAGACACAGCTCCCTTTGTCAGAAAGAACAAACTAACCTGCAGTAGCAGAAGAGTAAGATGAAACCAAGGATAAAAAAACACGCTGTGATGGAGATGAGAAGAGCAACATAGTGGATACTGCTGTCCACATAACCTGCAGGAGAGATGAGGGATGAGGTGGGGGATGGGGTTAAAGAGCAAGAAAGATGGAGAGAGAGAGTGAGAGTGAGAGAGAGAGAGAGAGAGAGAGAGAGAGAAAGAAAGAGGGAGGCAGATAACATTAAGTCCTTAGCTCTTAAGTTGTCAGTGCGCAAAGGTTAAAGAATTACATTGTGCTCAGAGAAGTACATTTAAGATCCCTCATAATGCCAAAGTATGTTGGCAACAGTGGGGAAAGAAAGAACGCAGGAATAAAGGACGGGTAAGAAAAGACTGTTTGGAGGAAAAAAAAACAGAAGGTGATAACAAGAGAGAAAAAAAAGAGCAGTCACTCAAACCCCAAAGAGCACACAACCTTAACCTCTCATCAACACCTCTAACTGTCACATTCCCTAACAAAACATTTTTTTTTTGCCTTCTCTGTTTTTCAGTCTCTCCTTTCCTCTCCTCCTCTTCTCAGTTTTTCATCTCCTTCTCCACCCCTTGGATTTTGGAGACAAGGTGAGGGGGTGGGGGTGTGATCACTTAGAGTCTGGGGTAAGGGTTGGGGTGAGGTGTGTGTGTGTGTGTGTGTGTGTGTGTTTTAGTGGGTTAAGACTGGCAAGACTAACAACTTGCACAATTATGCTCTGGTATCAGCGGTAGTAGGCAGCTTTGCTGTGTGGCGCGGGCGATGTTTTTTTGTACCTATGAGTGTCAAAGCTGTATTTCACCTCTGAAAATATCTGACTTCTGTCTGTGTGTATGAGGGGTGGATTGGGGTAGGGGGGTTAAGGGTTTTCGTCCTGATCGATCACATCCTCTTCCTGTGGGGGCCTGATCGGGTGTCTAACAAACGCCACCAGCCAAGCCCTGAGGCTCACCCAGCAGCGGCTCTCTGGGACTCTACTCTTACGGCCACCACACTGCACCACTGCCTCTCGCACACTCTCTCTCACACTCACACACACACACACACACGCGCGTGCGCATACACGTGCACACACACGTGGCAAGCATTCACACAAACACAGACAAAGATATACACACAGACAATCAATCACACACACACACACAAACACAGAGTCTCAGTTCTATACACACAACCATACAAGGAATTACAAACACACTCAGTCTTCTAAGTATAAATATGTATTCTTTTAGTATTGTTATACTAGTGTTTACTATAATCTAATATATACTAGTTTGATATTGTTTGTGAGGACATCTATCCCCTGTAATTTGCTTATTTCACACATTAAACAAGTTATCTATCGCCACAATCTCTCAATAAGCTCCTCTCTCTCTCTCTCACACACACACACACTTACACACACTCATCACTTCAACAACATAAGTGCAAACTGAAGTTGTGTCTCTGTTTTGTACCAATTAATTTGAGTCCAATTGATTTCCCTGTTGTAGTGTAATTTTAGCCCAGAGTTGAGATGGCTGATTGACTGACTGACTGTGTGCGCGCGTGTGTGTGTGCATGTGTCTGTGTGCATGTGTGTGTGTGTGCCTGAGAGAGAAAGAGCGTGATGAAGTGCACATCTGTCTATGTGAGTGTGAGTAAGTGTGTGGTGTGTGTGTGTGTGAGAGAGAGAGACAGAGAGAGAGAGACAGAGGAAAAAGAGAGAGGAAGAGAGAACAAGAGAGAAAAGAAGAGAGAGTGTGTATGTGTGTGTGTGTGTGTGTGTGTGTGTGTGTGAGGGCTTTGGCGTTGAGTGACACACAGACAGATATCCTGGGCAGGAAACCTAAGCAGGCTCTGGGGAACAGAAAGCCTGTCCTCCTCAGGAGCAAGTGAGAGAACAACCGCCGGCCGTGCCGTAGGTCTCCATTTCACCCGCCCTCTCACTCCCTCCAACCTCCTGCAGTGAGTCTGCACATCACACACACACACACACACACACACACACACACACACACACACACACACACACAAATATACATACATATAGACACACAAACACCTACACACACGCGAGCGAACACACACACACACACACACACACACACACACACAGTTCATCTGAGCAGGGTTACTTCCAACAGCAGCAGTGGCATCAACGCAGAGTTGAGTCTCTGTTGAGTCTTTAGGTTGTGGTTACGTGCACTTTAAAATGCCACTAGCCATTAGGGACACCCTGGGGATGGGAACAGGCTGGGTTTCACCAATGTGTGTGTGTGTGTGTGTGTGTGTGTACGTGTGTGTGTGTGTGTGTGTGTGTTATGTGTGTTGTGTTGTGTATGTGTGTGTGTCTGTGTGTGTGTATGTGTTATGTGTGTTGTGTTGTTTGTGTGTGTCTGTGTGTGTGTGTGTGTGTGTGTGTGTGTGTGTGTGTGTGTGTGAGAGAGAGAGAGAGAGAGAGAGTGTGTATATGTGTGTATCTATTGTGGAGGCTGTAGGTGGTAAGATGTGCTGTGAGTGTAGGTAATATTCTAAACATAAATGAACAAGGGGTGGATGTGTGTATCTGGAACAGTATTATCTGTTGTATGAGGTATGTGTGTGTGTGTGTGTGTGTGTGTGTGTGTGTGTGTGTGCGTGTGTAAGTGTGTGTGCAGGATAAGGGTTTGTTGTGTGTGTGAGAGAGAGATCTTACCAGATGTGTTCAGAGGAGGTAGTGTAGGGTGGAGATCTCTGTTGCAGAAGTCCTGATCTGTGCAACATTCCAGAATCCTCCTTAGCCGAGAGTTCCCTGTATCCTGAGAAAGAAACACACAGGAAAATAAGTTCTGTGTGTGTGTGTGTGTATGTGTGTGTGTGTATGTGCGTATGTGTGTGTGTGTGTGTGTGTGTGTGTGTGTGTATGTGCGTATGTGTGTGTGGTGTGTGTGTGTGTGTGTATGTGTGTGTGTGTGTGTGTCTGTGTGTTTATGTGTGTGTGTGTATGTATGTGTGTGTGCGTGTGTGTGTGCGCTTACCCTACACTGAAACTCAGACCCGACCGAGCCCAGACAGCCTGACGTGTGCACCGGCTGGCCTCCCTCTTCCTCCTCCACCATGGTGAAACAATAGCCATCAGTCCTGCAAACAACCACCATCATCTTTAGTCTCATTTCCACAATCTATTTATGACAGGGAATTGGGGTCAACCGGCAGTTTGGATGGCTGCTCCTATGAGGGAGTGCCTGCCCTAGGGGCCATACAGTTGTGTGACCTCACCTGCAGGTGTTGTTGACGGCGTCCTCTGGGCAGTGGTGGTAACAGTGGCACCACAGGACCCTCTCAGGGGTGATGGGCACGGGGCTGCCGCTCTCCTCCTTTCCCGAGTCCGACTTCGCCTTCCCAGAGCTTCTCAGTAGCATGGTGTCCAACACGTTGGCTGGACGGAGAAAGAGAGGTGACGCTTTATTTGAATGGGTCTACATAAGAGTGACACGAGCCTGTTATAAACATGACATATGACACGTATCACGAACATTAATGACACTTCACCTATGTTTATGACTGTTGTCATTAAGGGTCATTCAGTTTTGGTAATGTCTACATCCCAAAGTCTGCATTTCAAAAACCGAATGACACTTAATGAATTTAGTGTCATTAACGTTCATGATATGTGACATGTCATGTTTATAACAAACTCATGTCAGCCTTATATAGACCCCTTCAAATAAAGTGTTACCGAAAGAGACAAGCAGATTTCAGAGCCTTTTCACACCAGGAATAACGACTCTACCGCACTCAACGCTAACAGTATAAACAACAGTTGTAAGGACTGCTCTAGTTAACATGAAATACAACATCCACATCCCGTACTATATTGTTACCAATCAGAGCAATTTTCAAAAAGCACGAGATTGATTGAAGTTGGATGGAGAGGCAGATTAAAGGCTCATTCCCACTAGAAATGGTAACTAAAATGCCATAAAAAACAACTGTAATGGTCTAAACAGCAATTTTAAGCATTGAATAGTAAATAATAAGAAATACAACGAGTACTCAACCATACCATACTACCAACTATAATGGGACTAAGAATGTTATCATTGTGGTTTGTTTTCAGTGCCAAGAAAGAAAGAATTGAGGAAAAAGAGAGAGAGAGAGAGAGAGAGAGAGAGAGAGAGACGTGGATATTGGCAGGTTAAAACAACATGTTGGAAGGGGATTGGGTCTCCTGCACTGGTTGATGTGAAGCACAGAGGAGGATGTCTGATGTTTCACTTCAGTCTTTTTTTGCACGCTTGCCTCTCTGAGTGAACCCAGCGGTTTCAGTACCACACGGAGCCCCCACTCAGAGCGCAGTGTCTCTTTACACCTGAAATGAGTCATGCTGCTCCCACCGCTATGACCCCATAAGAATGCTGAGCGTGTGTGTGTGTGTGTGTGTGTGCGTGCGCGTGTGTGTGTGTGTGCGCACGTGTGTGTGTTTGTCTGTGTGTGTCTCAATGACTGTAAGTATCTGTGTGAAATCTGTGTCTACGGGAATCTGTATCAACAAAGCTCCTTTTATTTGTCTTGTCAGAGTCAAAGCCAAGTCTCCGCAAAGTGCTTGTCAAAATACACCGCACTCATGAATACAGAGAAACTTCTACCAACAAACAAGAGCGTCAATGAGACAGACAAGTGACAGCAAACAAGCCTATAGGGTGGTGGTGGCACAGTGGTTAAGGAACCTGGCTAGCATGCAAGTAGGTTAAAGAGTGGCTTCGAAATAGTGGGTTCGAATCCTGGCTGCCACCGTTGTGCCCTTGAGCAAGGCACTTAGCCCTAAGTTGCTCTAAGGGAGACTGGCCCTGATGTCATTGATAGTTGACAAATGTAAGTCGCTTTGGATAAAAGCGTCTTGTAAATGTATTCCAATTTAGAGACATGATATGGGTCTATGTTATGAGATTAAAATGTAATATAATACAAGTGAATAGCACAGATAGTGTTGCTCTGAGCTCCAAACTATGGATTCTATCTGTCAGTTATGTCAGGCCTGTGTGTTGTGAGTTTATTTAATGATAAATCCAGCAGCCATAAACATCAACCATAAACAGCTTTAGGGCCCAGAAAGTCAGTCGGCCTCCGCAGAGAGATCATAAATGGGATGGAAATGAGGTTGCTACCTGCCGTCTGCTCTTCCACCCCCTGTGTCCTTTCACACACATGCACACCTAGACACACACATTCTCACACACGCACACACACACACACACACGGCAAGAGACACACACAGCATGATGTACGACACACATATTCATACACACCCACACCCACACACACGCAATGAGAGACACACACAGAAACAGACACAAGTGCATGGGACAAACACATACGCGCGCACGCACACACACACACACACACACACACACACACACAGCATGAGACCCAAGCTCAGTGGAGTGAACCCCCACTCATATACCTTACTATAAAAACTGTACGATCACGTTACGAGCAGCTCTGCCTGCGCGGAACCTTGTTATTGCACAGCCTCACTGGATCACAGTGCAGTTTCCACAGAACAAGGGTACGGAGAATGATAGAGAGAGAGAAAGAGATGGAGAGAGAGAGAAAGAGAGAAAGCGAGTGAGAGACAGAGTGAAAGAAATTCAGAAGTGCACAGATCAGCATTGAAACGCTTCGAGGGGAAGAGAGAATAGCAAACGGGACGTTCTCGTCTTACAAACACAAGAGCCTCTCCGTTGACCTAAGTGTTTTTAATGAATGCCAGAGGACTTCCTGTTGAAATCAGCCCCCAGGTGTCGAGCAGAGCAGAGAAGGGAAAAAACGAAAGAAAAAATCCCTGAAAAACTGAGGTTGTAGCCCACTGCCATCATCAACTCCACTCAAAAAACTACTCCAACCTCACTGATTCAGTTCAACGTCTTATGCACTGATACATAAAGGAGTGAAGCCTCTTGGAGAGGACAGCTAATCAATTGTCCCATTGAGTCCCAGACGAGAGGCTGTTTATCTCCACTAGACTGGAGGGGATGGGGCATGGACAGCTCCACTGTATCTGTCGGCAAGTGGCCTCTGATTCCTGAGGGGCCGGACCTTGCTGGATGCTGGAGGGAGCGAGGCCGTAAAAGCCGATTGATCGGCTGGGAGAGAGAGTGTTTCAACAGGGCTTCTGTCGTTCGTTCATTTGTTTGTTCATTCGTTCATCCGGAGGAAGGGAGGGCCCTGCTTTCTGTCCGCGACTCGCGCTCTCTCTTGCGTCCGCCGCACATAAATCAGACAAGGTGTCTTGAAACACTGCCAGCATTGATCTGGCTCCGCACGGATCAGCAGTGAGGGGCATTTGTTCATATCTCCATTACTACAGCAGAATGACCAGTGTTGACACGAGGTTGAGCGGTTTACTAACAGGAAAGAGGTACAGCTTTGGATGTGGGGAGGTCAACTCAGTACATCTAATTTGATCTGACAGATGACAACAAAAAGAACACCAAGTAATGAAAATGCAATTTGAGGAGTAGATGTGACATGTACGTGACGGACAAAACATACACTTTCAATCGTTTTTTTTTTCCACAGTATTTCCAGCATAGAAAGCAAACAGCTGGACCCATATTATTCAACCTTCTAGATGTATACAACTGTTAACAGATGCAGGACTTCACACAGGAGATCACAGAGGTTTTATAAATTCTACAACAATTTGTAACATTCATAATATGCATGTTACATGTATTGGTATCTATGGTTCTAATTCTATGCTAATGCAGTTGGATAGTGTTGGAAAGACCTTCACTGTCATGTGATGAACCACCCTAGCATCTACACACTACACACATGCACGCACGCATGCACGCACGCACACACACCATACACACAAATGCACACAAACACACACACACACGCGCGCACACACATACACAGTATATATATCTCTCTTATCTTGACAGATGGAGATGTGTTTTTGTTCCACCATCAGTTAGGCCTTGAGTTAAAAACACAGTTTGGTTCTGGCTAAGGCAGACTGTCAGGGGTGGCGATGATTAATCGTCACTGAGTCAGCAACGCTTGGAGCGAGACTGAGAGAGAGGCTTCCAGAAGTTTCTTCTCTGGCGGAACGAACAGTGCCTCCTGCGCCTTGCCTCACAGACCTGACGACGACACAAGAGTTACGTCGCGAGCCGACAGCCGACGGCCTTGGAGTGCATCTAATCTCAACATTCCAAAACACACACAGATACAGACGACATACACACACAGACAGACACACACATGTGCATACAAACACCACACACATGCAATCACAGTGTCACACAAACACACTCACAATCACACTGTCACACAAACACACTCACAATCATAATGTCACACAAACATACACATACACACGTACACAAACACACACACACAGTACAAACAAGCCTCTGGTTCAATACAAAAGTGGAAAACACGTCTTTTTTTCCAAAACCTTCCAGTTCACAGTGACTCATCAGCTTACCCAGATTTCACTTTTTGTTTTACAGAAGCTCCTCTGAAAGAGGCATACGCGTATACAAACCTCTGGGATGAAAAGTGCTCCACACTCTATTGAGTTTGTCTGATCCGAGAGCAGGGAACAGGCAAAAGTAAAGTTTGTGCAGTGTGACATCTGGCACCTGGCACTAACACCAACTGATTCTCAATCTCAACACACACACACACAGCTCCTGGAGAATGCACTACGCAACACTACACTACAGCCATTGGCTTCCCTGATGCCACCATTTTTACAGCAAGACCCTTCCCACTGCTCTATAGACTTGTGACTGGTGTCCTCTCATTCCCCGGAATAACGACTTTTTCAATAGCATAGGACGGGCCTATTAAAAGGGCGTGGGCAGAGAGACACCCTTTCCTCATTGACATTCCCTCTTGCCCCCTCCTACGTGCACATGTATATGTGTGTATGTGTGTGTGTGTGTGTGTGTGCCTGTCTGCTGCCCCCCTCAGCCCTCTCCCCTCCCCAACCCAACCCCATCCCCAAGGCAAAGCTGGTATTCCAGGAAATGGCGGGCATTATTTTTTTTTTGTGAGCCTTGGGGCCGGGCCCCTTTCTGCCACAATCACGGGGGCCTCTATTCTCGGAGTACACGACACGGTGCGAGACTGCGAGAGCGCGAGAGAGGCCTCATTAACAACTGCAGCCTCTTAAAGGCCTTATGAGATGTAAACACAGCGGGGAGCCTCGAGATACGCTCTGTCCTCCACGAGGAAGCCATTTTTATTTGGCCACCTTCAACAGAGAGCCATTCTTTGGCAGCTCTTTTTGTGTTCGCTAAAATCATAGCTAAAATACCTCTGCTTGCATATATGTATGTTTTGCATCTTGGTTAAAAAATGGAGGTTTATATAAATAAATATGGATAAACAGCATTTAATGACAACGTTATTTCACAACACTATGATTTGACATCCTTTGAGTATTCCTCACCGCAAAACAGCACTTAACATAAAAACAAGTCAGGTCAAACATGAGACACCAGTTTTATCGGCTCCGACAGCTGCTCCGATCTGAAACAAGAGCCTGGATAAAGACCTCCCGTCGCCGATAACCCGACAACTGTCACTATCATTCCCCCCGCAACCACGGAGCAATGCCATTCACTGCTGCCTAGCGAGAAAACACACAACACACACGAACGCACACATCTCTTTCCCCTGTAAAGACTGCAACGCATGGAAGGGAAGAGCTTATCAGGAATCAATGTGACCAATCACAAAGACAGGGAGTGCTGCTTCCACATGATGGAGGCTGGGTGGGTTTGCCTGCTGGTAACTCCTGCAGACGGAAAGGAGAATGCAGTGAAAGCCGGATTAAAAGGAGCCGGAGCACAGGGAAACAGATAGCCCCGGCTCTCTGTGTTATATGGATAATGGATGGAGTCCCAAGGGGCCACGGGGGCCCGATACGCGCCATTAGTCTTGCGGGTCGGCGACGTGAAAAGCTAATCTCTGACTGCCACAAAAACACACACACACACACACACACATATACACAGCCTCCACAGTCTCCAGTCGGCCTGTAGAATGTTCTGGAAAGCCCTCTAAGCGCACAGCTATTAGGCTCTGTTCAAGCCAAAAGCAGAGTGCAGAATGATATCGAATGTGGAATGAGATCAAAATACAAGTGCGACTCGAATTATCCAGGAATACTTCTACAGTAAACATGTTAACACGTATCATATTATTTGTATCTATGCTTCTGCTGATACTGTGATATGTGAGTTCTACATTGGGGGAAAAAAGAGTATTTCAGCTATTCACAGCATTGCTTCACATTACACGATTCTATCTGCTGACTGACTGGTAGACTGGCAGGCCTTTCTTAGTGGCTTTATCAAGTAAATTCACAGTCTGAGGCCAAATCTTTGTATGCCCTGGATGGGAACATCTTCTATCAATGATGAACTTAAATGTAAAAAAAAAAAAAAAAACACAAGCCTCTACAGTAAGACAATGTTTTCATGTTGGTTATTTTACCTTTCACCACGTTCTAGGGGACAGACCTTGGGTTCTCTAAAGCACCTTGAGACCATGTGTATTGTTACGTTTTCATATGCAAAAAAAATAAATTAATAGAAGTAACATAGCAAAGGACAACATGAGACAAGCACACGTAATATATATGTAGTAGTAAGACTGCAAACCAGTCTGGACAGAGAACATTCGCCAACTTCTTTTCCCTGTGGACGACTTAACTTTGAAGACAAATCTCTAGTAAAATCACTCCAAAAAAGAGAAGATGGCTATATCTCACGATTAAAATGAACTTGTAAGAGTCGAAGCGCTCTCCACACACACACACACACACACGCACACACACACACACACACACAGAAGTTTGCCAATCCTGTCCAAGCGAGCCAAAGAACTGTAACGCTATCCGTATGCTTTGTTATGCTGAGGGAGACTTTTAGAAGCTCACCTCAAAACACAGAGGGTGCTTTTGGCCAAGGATGAGATGACCATGTGGTGTTTGATGTCTCAGGCCCTGCGAGACCCTCACCCCACACCTCGTGACCCCCTTCACCACCAGTACCGAGCAGGGGCGTTACATTTCTCCAGGTGCCGAGAGTAAATCTTGCCGTCAAAAGGGAGAGAGAGAGAGAGAGAGAGAGAGAGAGAGAGAGAGAGAGAGAGAGAGAGAGAGAGAGAGAGAGAGAGAGACATCCTCGGGAATACCTCTCTGGCTGGGCCGGTCACTGGCAAGCTCTGACCTCGCGGAGCTCTGACTCGACGCTCCACCCGAGACGGCTCCATAAATCACTCAAACGGCA
>PYXC01002283.1:1102500-1240000 GCA_015244755.2 Tenualosa ilisha | reverse complement strand
CCTACACCCTGCTTCTGTCATTTCACTGCATTCACAGAAAAAAATATGCTGACAAGGCATTTCACACATAATGTAGCATTCTCATTCTCTCTGAATGACATTAGCTACAAAATGCTAAAATTGACTTTGCCACTGTAAGCCACTGTTTATGTCATTGTGGCGCACAACTGACATGGTGCGGCATTTCAAGATCAGCCCTACGCCAAGCTCCACTGATCCCCTTTATGGGACAGAAGAATGCAATCTGAAGAGCGCGAACACTCAAGAGTTGTGGACAGAAAACATGGCTGTCAACTAGGCGAAGTGAGATTTCAACTAAGCCAATTAGGGAAAGGGGAAGTAGCTCAAGGAATTTCAACAAGGATGTGCGGAGACCAGGCCCATCTGACGGCTGCCTCTAGGCCAGCCATTATCTTCAGATGCTGACCTTGAAACTTGAAGCAGCGCGCTCCGTGGGCGGCTCGAGCGGCCAGCTTTATCAGTCTGCGATGACTTGAGCCGACCAAGAACCTTCATGTGAAGGCTGTTTGTGAGAGTCGAAAGCACTTCTGGAAAATTCCATGACTGTAAATTTTGCTTCAATGAAATGGTGGGCATGAACTCAGGAATGTGTGCAGCTACTGATGCACTAAGAGACAGAGGACTCCATGGTTCTCTAGTATAAGCACAAGATAAAACTAAGACTGTGATGATTAAGGCGAATATAATATTTTTTGGATCAAATATTCAGATATAGCATTAGGACTGACAGCAACAATAGCATATATCGGAGGAGTTCTGTACAAAGAATCACCAATTTGTAAGACTTAAAACTATACTGCTACTATACTTTATTCTCTGTTCACCTCCAAGCAGCAAGT
Source organism: Tenualosa ilisha (assembly GCA_015244755.2). Classification (NCBI taxonomy): domain Eukaryota; kingdom Metazoa; phylum Chordata; class Actinopteri; order Clupeiformes; family Clupeidae; genus Tenualosa; species Tenualosa ilisha. The sequence continues at coordinate 1,239,140 of PYXC01002283.1, read as the reverse complement.
CAGTGACTATAAAAGATTCATGCAGGTGAAGAAAACATTAAATCAGCTGAAGTATTGATTAGGGGACGACACTAGTGGTTCAGGATAGGGCTGGGTTACTATGCTGGGATTGGATTACATGTCCACTGCTCAATAAGCAATTACTATTCAATACCAACTGTGGTTAAAACTACAGCATTGATCTGCTTCAAAATTGTTCTGTAGAAATGAATGTCCCACAGGTACTTGTTGAATCGTGATTTTATCACGGAGATGGAACAAACCACAGTGTGATAAATGCCTCACATAACACACACCCTTCATCTTGAAAACACATGGAGTGTGTGACAAGTCCTCTCTGTTGCTGTTCTCTTTTTCCACATTCTCATATGACCACATACATTATGGCTGAGCCCTAATCCTAAGCCTAGAACCATCAGAAACTTAAGTTGCATGAATCAGCCAATCAGCTTTAAGAGTTCAGGTCTCAGGTGTTAAGGTTTGTTCACACCTGGAATGATAACTATAAAGATAACTGTAACGACAACGATATTTCTGTCCACACACTGACCAATGACAACATAAGTCTGTTCTCACGTGAATAAACAAATATCTAAAATTCAATGGCTTCAGATTGGCTGTCAACCTCTTATTGTTCAAAAAATCACTCTGAAATTGATCCCCATGATATTGTTACACGTCGTTGTCGTTTTAGTTGTGGTGTGGACGTTGTCATTCATTTTAATTAGTTATTTGTCACTATAGTTATAGTTATTGCTCTTGGTGGAAATGGCCATTTAGGGCTTAGGGTTTAGAGGGGGGGTATTGAGATTCAGCCTAGCTGTTCCTTTCTTATGACAGTCGAGTTAGACTGTCCAGTGGCTTGCATATGAGGACAGAAGACTCACCAAAAGATATTGAGAATGGATGAACAATCATGTGGTGCAATTGAGACTGGCAGCAGCAGATCACCACCAGGTTTAAAGGCATGCGTGTCCACACCACACCATCCAGATTGGGGGCTTCCACTCCTTCTGAACTAATGTTAGTGTTTGCCCACTCTCATATGCGTGTAAAAGGTTTTTTTGTTTGTTTGTTTCTCTCTCTCTCTCTCTTTGTCTGTGTGTGTCTTTGTCTCTCTGTGTGTGTGTGTATGTGTGTGTTTGTGCATGTGTGAGCATGTTTGTAAAAACTATATATTTGCAAGTGAATTAGAGTGTGTGTGTGTGTGTGTGTGTGTGTGTGTGTGTGTGCGTGCGCGTGTGTGTGTTTCAGCCTGGGAGAAAAAAAATGCTTTTACTGCTTGACACCCAACTGTGTGTTTAGCAAGTGAATGCATCCCCCCCCCCATCTACACAAACCCCAAAAAAGGCTACTCGGCCCACCAGACAAACCCCACCACAACCTCACACACACACACACACACACCACACACACACACAACCATCTGAGTCAATTCTTTGCCCCTCTGAGGCAGAGTATAAAATCAATATTTGAATGCTTTCCACCTGTTACGGCGACCACAGCGCCAACACCAGAGGCCCAAACCTCGCTAGGAAGCACTCCGTCCAAGAATCTGCATTTTTATGACTAATTGGCGTCTGGCTTTAGAAACATTCTAAACACGCGGCGAGGGGGAGAGCGTGGTATCGGGCACGCAAGCGCTCGCCGACTGACATGTGGATCATAACAGTCATGCACTGACATAAACAGCCCCAGTGGGAAACACAGTCTATCTCCCACAACCCCTGTCTGAGAGACATATCTCCCATGCAGCTGAGCAGCCAAAGGGGAGCGCAGCAGATATCCATCCACTGAGGACTGGGAATAGAACAATGTCCTGTCAGCAGCATTAACTCCTGAATCAAATCAGCCATAAACTAAGACTTATTTATAATAACAACAACAACAATAACAACAACAACATCGTTAGTGATAACATTAACGACAACAACAAATATTTACAAATTTACAGATCCACACCTGCGATTTCACTACATACAGTATATGCAGATTCACTATACGTTTTACAACAGTAGCACTTCTACGTATGTGACAAACAAATATCCTTAATCACTGAATTCTTGAACACCTGCTGACTAAGTGTTGAGGATGAAACATACCAAGCTTGACCATACAGAATGTCATTTTATCCATTCATTAATTAATCAAAAACAAGCAGCCCAGTGAATAAGGTGAGTCAATTCAGTTCAATTCAATTAAATTCAATTTAATTCAAAACACTTAATTTGTCCCCAAGGGACAATTTACACAATCTCAAAGAGTAGAGTACAGCAGACAGATATAAGCACTGTAAATACTGTAGAGCAGGTGGAAGTAGAAGAGGCGGCATAGGTGAGCAAGGTGGTGTATGAGGCAGGCAGCGCTACCAGTGATGGTGGTGGCGGTGGTGGTGGTGGTGGTACTCACCCTCGGAGGTGCCCAGCAGACAGGCCAGCCCCAGCAGCAGATGGCTTAGTGGCAGTGGAGACAAGGGGAGACGGCTGATGGGTCGCCTCAGTCGCAGCATCCCACCGCGTCTGCCGAGCGAGCAGCCCGGGGTGAGGTGAGGTGAGGTGAGGTGAGGTGAGGTGGGGGGGTTAGAAGTCCCTGAGGTTTCGGCAGAGGTTGACGGCCACTCCAGATGCACATGCATACACACACAAGAACACCCGCGCACGGACTGCAAGCTCACACACTTGCTCCTTCCACGGGGCTTAGCGAGAGGATAGAGGTGAATGAGAGAAAGAGAGACACACACACTGGCACACTGTTCCGTTCGGTGGAAACTCAGACACTGACGGCCCCCGAGGCTGCAAGGGGAGGAGAGAGAGAGAGAGAGAGAGAGAGAGAGAGAGAGAGAGAGAAAAAGGGGTGGGAAAGAGGGTGTTGCTTAGTTAGTTTCTCTCTCTCACACACACACACACATAGCCCTGTGCTTCTCCCTCCCTCTAACTCTTTTATGGACCCCCCCCCCCCCTTTACACACACACACACACACACACACACACATGCAACCTGAATGCTCACCCCACAAAAAGTAGAGAAGCAGATATCTACATCTGTGAAATCCACACAAGCACACAATCGCAACTCACTGTCCAACTCACTGTCGTTGAGACAGCCTCATACCTTCTACAACACTCTGAAATCCATTCCAAGTTTTACGTTCTTCTCTCACTGCTTTCTTACGTTTGTGTATTTCGAAACTAACAGACAGCCTCTCTAAAAGTCACACAATACCTCAATTTGTACATGTCATAAATAACAGAGGAAAACATCAGGGCATGTGATATTTTTTTGTCGTCCAACAACAAAGAGAAAACAGGTGCAGACAATATCGATCACACAGGTGTATTATTTCCATGTTGTTTCTATGGTAATAAGATCATGTTTTGAATAATGGTGTATTATTCTGACTGACAAAAGCACAGTCAGTCAGTTGTTACAGTACAATAAATTATGATCACAAATTATCAAATTGTGAATCAAACGTGGCTATTTATTCCTGAGTGTCCATGACTCCATGTCATCTTGACAGGTCATTATGGAGCAATTTCAACATAAAAGAGTGTGGGAGAATAATTTAGAATGCTAGAATGTTAAAACCACCAAACCGCCATTCACACATTGAACGATTTGCACCCACACCTTCATCCCATGACACGCCCTCTTTGTGCTAATCTCACACTCACACACACACACACACACACACACACATGCATACACACACACACACACCACACAAAACAGAGAGAGAGAAAAATGCCTGGACAAATTCCTTCTGCAAAAAAAAAAAAAAAAAAAACCTTTTATGTGGGTGACGACTTAAGCCGATTAACTGAGCTATTACAAAGATTACATCAAGTTGGCTGGGGGAGAATTTCGCAGGAAAAATAATTGAGGGGAGGATGAGGGGGTGGATGCAATACTCCCTACATGTGCGTCCCAGCCATCCAATGGGACGGACACGTCCGGGGCCATAGCGTGCCAGTTTTGGGCTTGAACAGGTTGCCCACACATGAATAGCTCTATTGCGACAAAACAGAGTGCCAGTGTTTGTCTGTCTGTATATTCTTTGTTTGCTAACTACAGCAGGTTCACACATGCACACATCTATGGTTGTATTTTTACAGTCGGGACGCACTGTTCTGAAGTCATTATGAAGAGTAGGAACTGATTTAAGCAAGAGGCAAGTACAGAATGTCTTGTGACCCTCCACATACATCAATGTTTTTGCCCTATCCAGTTTTTCCTATGAGAGATTGTCACCACCACCACCCATGCCAATTGTATTATCCCGCCCGTTCAAAGTCACCACCCATTCAAGCTAAAATGCATCAAAATGATTTCCATGTCCACCCACCTTAGAATGATAAATCACTTCTTTTGCGAAACGTGAAAGCCAGCACTGTGGCTTCTTCAGTTCCGCAACCCACTTCCTCCCCTTCCCAACCCATACCGAGTGAGTGTACTGGGGTATGCCCCTCTCTCTGCCCCCCTCCCCCAACCCCCTTTACCCCTCAAGCGCCCACCCACCCCCCACCCCTCTCTCCAGGGGACCCCTGGGGGTCATTGTGTTAGATCTCTGTTGGTTCTAACTCGGGGCTAAATAGCAGCACACTGGGTTTGACGGCATATGAAACAGATTGAATGACATTAGCTCCCCTCACACAAAAACAAACCATCTGTCTGTGGTGTACAATTGATCAATTGTGTCCTTGTGCACCATTATATTTAATGATGAGGTTGAACCACACACTCTCTGAGTTTTCACTACAGTGGTAAACATTAACTTATCTCATCTCATTGACTGTCAGACCCATCAATCAAAAAATCAGAATCTGTACAAAACAAACACAGAATATTTATGTAGCTTGGGAAACAGACCCACATCAGTCAAGACTCCGGTAGGGGTTGGCAACAAGTGATTAACCTCCCATTTCCAGAAAAGTTAAATTGAAGTTAAATTCAACGTAAATTAAAGCCTTAAACTCTTACCAAACCCCTCGGAAGTGCAGCAAAATGATTCATTCATGTTAAAGAGTTTTTCAGTTATTCAGTCATTTCAATTGTTTGCCAAATTTGAAAGAAAATCCATTACTTAATTAATCCATTACTTAACCATAGACAGTAATGCAGATGTCTTTATTAGTTTTGAATCATAAAAAGCCTGCCCCTTTTGAAATATGTGATTGGTTCCTGGGTTTTTGGAAAATCAGAAATGAGCTGCAATGGCCTTGTAGCCAGACAGACCAGCAGAGCCAAATTAAGTTTGCTAGCGGTGCCTCTCTTTGAATTTTTGAAATAAAGTGAGAGATATATACAGTATGTACGGTCCTTACGGCAGTAGTGAGACAAAACATGTGAGATGTCCTAAAACTTTTGCACAATTCTGTATGTGTTACTGTACAGGTCCGTTCACACATGGAATGATAAAGATAACTGTAACGATGACGATATTTCCATCCACACTGACCAACGATAACATAAGTCTATTCTCATGTGAATGAGCTAGTGTATAAAAGTTCCATGGTTTCTGATTGGCTGTCAACCTTCTATCATTCCAAAAATCGCTCTGAAAGTGAACCCAGAGATATATAGTACAATTTTAGTTATCGTGTGAACGGCCCTTAAGCAAGTGCAACACAGAGAGACTAAAGACATGCAGTGCTGCTCAAGAGCCCCAGTCACAAGCTTTGGCCATGATGGTGAAGAGCACTCTGATGTATTGGCATCTAGCACAGTGATTTTACAAGTAGACCAGTACTCCAGATCTCTCTCTCTCTCTCTCTGGCCCTCAGACTGTCTCACTTAAAGAGACGGCAGCCTTGGCAGTGATTTGGGGGTGTGGGGGTGGTGGTGGTGCTTTTCACCCCTCTTAATCTGGCCCTGTCACTGCTCATTTGCTCTGCAAACTGGATCACACGTGATAAGACTGACCCTTCTGGAAAGTGGCCCAGCTGGGGCGCTATGAGCAGGGTCAGAGGCTCACCCCCTCCCCCTGAGCGCTACCAAACACACAGCAGGGGAGGAGGGGGTAGCTTAGCATCTACCCAGCCAGGCCCTACAGCCATGGAGCAGAGAAAGAGATGAGGGTGGATGTCGGGAGTAGAAGTGTTAAAGCCTTCAGGGGTTAACAAGAGATAACAATTTCCCCCTCACCACACATACTAGCTTGTTCAGTCTTCCTGCATTTAAGCCATTTCCCCCTCTGTTGTGGCCACAGACTGTAGAAATTCGACAAAGCTAATTGACCGATTTAAGGTTTTCATGTAGCAACAACAGTGGCTCTTTCTGGAAGTTTCCAGGTAGAATGTTTACTGTTTTTTTTTTAAGTATTTATATTGGGTTAGACTTCTTCAATAAACAAGTTTGATGCGTCCAATCCAAGATTAGTGGGAGTGACTCATGAAGCCAGAGAGCTACTGAAAGACGCTTCAGTTGCTCTGTTGATTTGAGTAGCATGTGGTTATCTGTCTCAGAGTTGGGACAAACAGCCCATCTGGCTGCTTTTTGTAAACGTACAAACTGACAGGAGAAATTTAACATGGCCAAATATTTCGCTGGGCAATGGCGGGGGCAATCATGAACTGTCGGGCGCTTGCACAAACGGAGTACTGTTGGTGTAGAAATCCGAGGCAAGATGAGAGCGAGGTCACAGATGGACACCGTCTCCTCTCAATCCAACTCCACTCCACCCCCCAGTTCTTCACGCTGGGAGAAAATCAGAGGGACAACCGCAAAATTCACAGCTCAGCCAGGGAACAAAGAGAGAGGAGTGAGGAGAAGGCCGTGGCAGCGCCCGCCGGAGTCTTGGGTTACGATGACCGCTGCTGGAATGCGTGCCATGGGGAGATGTCCCGCTTCCCAAGCCTTCAGCCCCAAACCCCCAGAGCCCCCCAGTGGGGCAGACGGGAGGAGATGGCCCCTATGGATCAATTCCATTTTCACTGGAATCTGGGAAAGAGCCGAGAGCCGTGCCCTTCCTTTGGATGGCTGGGACAGCTGCATGCAGAAGTGGAAAAACCAACACCCCCCCCTTCCATCCCGACACACATACACACACACACACACGTACACACATGCATACAGACACACAAATGCAAACATACACACACTCTCTCTCTCTCCCACCCTGAAACCACGAACACCACAATCTCTATCCATCCCTCGCTCGCCTCCCCTCAACAAAAGAAAAAAAAAGAGAGAGAAAGAAAAAGAGACCGAGCAAGAGGGGAAAAAAAGCCTGACATCATTTCTATATCTCCCGCCAGCTGGTGACTCCGGCTTCCTGTCTCTCCTGAGCGGTCATCGCCCCTCTTCATCCCTTCCGCTGGAACGGATGGATGGACGCACGCCTTCCTAGCCGTGGAAGCCGGAGGGCTGCGCTTGTTATGGGGATTCCAGACTTGCGCCCCAGTGATGGATGAGTCAGTCTGGCACAAGAAGGAATCCTGCTCGGAACCCACAGGGGGGAGATCTGGAGGATCGGCAGCTCCAGCAGTGTGAGAGGGAAGGAGAGAGAAGATGAGAGGAGAGGGAGGGAGAGGATAGGAGAAAAAGGAGAGGAGGAGAGACGGGAGAGGAAAAAGAAAAGAGAAGAGGAGAGGAGAGAAGAGAGGAGAGGATAAGGACTCCCTATGTTTCCTAACAGCAGGCCTTAACAAAACATCAAACACAATGAAAATTTCTGTTCTGACATTTTGAAGATGTAGGCTTTTCTTCAGGCTATTTTCACATTTTAAATGACCTGACACAAGCTTGAACTGAAGCATCTTGTTTGGGCCCTTTAAGCCCTGTAACAGACACAGAAACACCTTCTCAGAGCTCTTAAGTGCTGTCTTGTTGGCTGTGCTATAGAACGGATCATTTTTGGCAATACTTTTTATCTGATAATGTCTGACCCTCTCGCTGTCAGGCCACCGTCTGTGCCCTAAAACAACACCCCCATCCACCACACACACACACACACACACACACACACCCTACCACCAGTGAGTGGATTCCCTCAGGAGAGCCTGCTTTGTGGGCAGCCTCCCAGCAGAGAGTCATTCTAGTGAAGAACAGTGGGGGAGAGAAAAGAGAGAGAGAGAAAGAGAGAGAGAGAGAGAGAGAGAGAGAGTATTCATGAATATGTAAGGCTAATAGAATGGCATGACACATTACCCCACCACTGGGGCTTTGAAGTCCACAGAGAACATCAACCTCAAAACACCCCCCCCCCCCCGCACACACACACACACACACACACACACACAGAGAATGGGGGGTGTGAAGAACCTCTCTCAGGAGGAGTAAGAAATCGTCACAGCAAGGACCACTCCGGAGGAGGGAGGCCAAGTGGTCCGCTGTGAAATCGGGCAGCCGCAGGTCTCTGCCTTCCCTGTGGAGGAGCCTGTATGCAGTGGCCTCGACGTTGATTGATTAGAGAACAAAGCAAGCTAGTTTCACTGGACTCACAATGACACATCAGATGCCTGAGGGAGGCTGACCAGAACTGAAAGCCTTCGGTCAATGATGGAAATAAAGTGATCGTTTTTTAACCATAGTTCACACTGTGGTCACAAAGACATCTCAGAGATCACAGCAACGACAACAACAATGTTACAGAATGTTTTATCCATTACTTGAAATATGGCATTGGCATTGAAGCATATATTAATTAAGCATCATAAGCAGAGTGGAGAAGCTTCACTGTTTTAAATGAGTACATTAAGTACATTTTAATAGAACTATGAAAGAAATAATTGTAATAAACTGAAAGCATTTTTCAAACCTGAAATCTGAAATACTGTTATTATGTATGTACTGTAAATGCAGAACTATACATTCAAACAGAAACAGAAACATTGCTGATACATTTGAATTTTTTATTTGAACCCTGCAATCATATTTCTCACAGACAGGATTCAAATATTTTCAGAGGTGAAATGCAGCAAGGCTGCCTATTACCCATGATAAGGAACAGAAAAAACCTTGCAAGTTTTGTTCAGCTAGCCCTGGCAGTCTTAACCCACTAAGAGTAGATTTGTGGACATGTCTTAGGCTGCCAAATATCTATCAACACTATTGACATGCAAATCCTACAAAACATATATCTTCTACTGCATTAACGATGGCAGTTACACCTAACATGATGTTAAGTTCTTAACTGAAACCTTGGTTGCTGATATGAATCTACACACACACACACACACACAGACACACACACACACACACACACGCTGTGCTGCATCCTCATATTTGCCTTTACTGCCATTCCCTGCTTCATAAAATCTCACAGGCTGTAATTATAAGCGAGGGGCTCTAGTCTCGGGCCCACACAGTTCCTCCATGGCAGTGGGCCAAGCGAGAGGAGAGGCCTAGTAAATGCCATGACGTGAGTGACGCGCTCGTAAACGTCTCACCTGTGCCCGCGTTGTGTCTTGCTCACAGCCACACACACACACACACACACACACACACTAGCTCACACACCAAGGCCCGTCTCTTCCCACCAAATGAACAAACGAACATACGAACGCCTACACTTTTGCATAAACATGTTATTCAGGCCAAAGCAAACACTGCAAGGAGTGCGCTCATGACAAACGTTCTAATGCCACACAAACGCCTACTCTGTGGGTCTCTATACGCCCCCCCCCCAATGCGTCACTCAACATGCAAGCGACACTTGTGCAATTACAGTCTGGTGCATTACAGAGTCCAAATGCCATGTAGCGATACCCAGATGGGGTGCGTTTAACCTATCAGAAGGTGTGGCAGTCGAGAGGGGTAGGCAAATCGACACAGCTGGAAAAAACAGCCTGAGCCTATACAGGCTGAGCTGTGGGCATCAGGCGACAAGAAAACAGTGGGCGAATCCTTCCCACAGGAGGAGGGAAAAAAAAAGGTGTGAGCCACCGCAGGGCGTGAGTCATCGACCAAATCTTACGAGCAGTCGGGGCGAACGTGCGTGTCTGCATCTGTGGGCGCTTTCGTTTTTAACAAGGCAGACCTCATTTCGTTTTTACTTGACCAAGCATCACTCAGTAGCATTTACATCTTGTTTTCTTTTCTTATTTCCTTTCGAGATTGACAGGATGTGAAGTCAGTGGTTTGATGTCAGCAACCCAACCACAGCATAAGCTAACTGGGACATACAGGAACTTCTGCCCAGAACGACACCCAGCAAGCATTAGGCCTACAAGCATCAGTACGTCTGAATGTCTGTTTGACATTCAAATATGCCCTACGGAAAAGAAACTACGTTGAGTCTGATATTTGATTATGCAATAAGTCCATTGCTCATTTGCAGAATCTTATTTTACTTCATTTACTCTGTCTTTCATTCATAGCTGGGTGTGCATCCTAAATATCAGTATCCAAAAAATAACAAAAACATGGCTGCACTACACAAGCAAACTTGGTCCTGTAATTCTAAAATTTCCTTTCAGTCTTGTAGAGAAAAAAAAAATCCACTCTCCTTGTATGAGATTTGGAAAGCGTTTCACAGTTCATGCAGAGTGTAAGTTAAGAATCCGAATAATTCCCAGCTATCAGAAGTACCTCTGATGGAAGAAATTCCACTGCCTTGTTAGTATGAGATTGTCATTTTTCATGCACTGCATTTCGCCCATGAACTGTATCCCTCATGAACGCTCCTAATACTTTACAGACCATCTGCAACATGTCCAAGTAATTCACATCTTGGAATGTAAAGTCTGGGACAAGGCATTATGGACACTAGCTCCACAAGATGCAGCATGGACATGTATGTCTGCACACAATGTATGTCTACAGCTTGGCTGAATCCTAGTGTCCCTGGCCCTACGTCCTGAGCCCTCACAGATTTAAAGGAGAAATACGATGTGATTTACAGTAATCCATAGCTCTGTTGTTTGAGCTCACAGATTGCTGTCTCTAGAAAAACAACTAAAAACCTTGATTCAACATATACCAAAGAGCTAACTGGTAGCTAACATTAACTACATGGGGCATAGGAACATTAAACTGAAAGTGAGTTTCTGTGCCCCATTCATTTAGTGTTAGCTGTTGGTTCACTATTCATTCTATGTTCTTTTCCCTACTGACAGTACTTGGTGAGCTCGAACAACTGGGCTAGGAATTGATCCACACTGGCTTTCTCCTTTAACTGGCATTAATTTGCCAATCATGAAGCCAATTCAGGCCAGATAAGTGTTTGAGGATTCAAGACTTGGGGTTTCGGGGGGACATCAGAGAATTCAGCTCATGTATTAACCACATGGGTGAGAGGTACTTTACTCTTGGTACTCAAGTGCTCTCCTTAAATATAAAACAGGTTGACAGTCTCATATACACCTGTCAACTGTGTGCATGTGTGTGTGTGTGTGTGTGTGTGTGTGTGTGTGTGTGGCACAGTGAGCCTTAATCACAAAACAGTAACATCTTAATGAGCTAATATGTGCAGAGGGTGTCCCAGTATGAGCGATCTGTGATTTTCCATCACCATGGCAACTATAGTCAGTTGCCAAGAACAGCACAAGTGTGCATTCCCTCCCTGTTCCCGAACCCTCTCTCTCTCTCTCTCTCTCTCTCTCTCTCTCCTCTCCAAAACTCTCCCCTTCAACATATTTCACAGAGTCCAGCTCTTGGCCTGGGAGTCTAATGAGAGGGCAGCCTTGTTTGTGTCACCCAGTGCATGCCAGATTGTCATACCTCTTTCTTCACACCACAGCTACAGCTTCTATTAACCTTGGGGAGAGAGAGAGAACGAAAGAGAGAGAGAAAAAGAAAATTGGCAATAATCTATAATCCATTGACAGCCTCACACGGTGGGTGCATATGTCAAACGCCCATAAACACCCGGATCATTTGGCTCTGTGGGAGCGACACCAGGAGAGTGGAGGGACCATGGTGACCGCCAAGAAAAGGAACAGACTAAAAAGTTCCAGCAGGAAAAAAAAGGCCTTTAAGGTTCTGCCCAAAGACGTGCTGCTGAAGGGGTTCTTTCTGCTGCACCCTTTTCTGAAGCCATCTGGCTACGAGTATTTAGAGTGCAATTATGCAGAAACCTTCAAGGGGTTTTTCCCTACATGTGGAGAGCTGTATATTGGATCTTCGGATTTTAGTTTGTTCTTCGTTAGAACTGTAATCCTAGAACTGGAGAAAAAAAAATTCTCCAACCAAAAATTGAAGAATGCTGGATGGCTCCTGCATGGGTAAAAAAAAAAAAAATCCTCTCTTAGTATACACAAATCAACGAGACACTGTAATCAACAAGGTGTCCCACTTACCCTGCACCCTGACCTTGGCTCCCTCCCCCTGCCTTTTTCCACCAAATCCTGAGTGAGGAGGGTGATGAAAACCAAACCCCATGTCATCGCTGTGACTCACGCCCCAGAGAAATAACACAGCACAGCGTGTCTCGCACCTCCAGCACCACTGGGTGTTCACACTAATGTTAGCCAGCAACACTGTGTGAAAAACTGAAAAAGTAACCCAAAATGGACTGAAACTCTTAGCATTCTGCCTTTTCCTGACTTTGTCCTCCAACTCCCATCTAAACAGAGCCAGAGGAGCTGCCTGCTTGAGCAACACCCAGCAATAAGGGCTAAGATGGATTGGAGGTGAGAGGCAGGACTAAAAGCGCTAATGGCAGCGCTAATAGCTAACAGCGCCGGCCAGCGAGGTACAGTGAACGCCACAGCCACTGGATCACACTGCAGCCATTCATTAGGGAGCCCGGCTAACACCGGGGGGAACAGAGGCACTCTTGTTTCTTGTTTCTTGTAAAACAATATGGCAGAAAATAATCATTACAGCACTCACACTGCACAAGAAACACCCCAAACCCCGACACCAGAGACACATTTTAGCTTTTCCTTTTTTTTTTTTGTTTTTGGTAATGCTTTAAGGTTGTGCTCTATTAAAAAGTGGGTGCAGAAGAAGAAAACAAGACAATAACAGTATGAAGACTTTTTTCCGTGTGAAATTAAAGAGCCAGTAGGTGTATTTACACAATGGTCTGGCATCACGGTTGGCTAACCACGTAATTGCTCAATGTGTCCTACACTGAAAATGATATTTTATTCAAAGTGTTTTTCCCATTAACAACCATCTTGCTTGATTACTGCCTTCGTATTTTTTTCAGGTAATTTTGCCTTCAAAGATGTCCTACACTAAACACGAAATGCCGATATTCAAATGTTCAAAATGGTTTACCCATTGACAACAACTAAAACCTTTTTTCTAAACCAAGAGGCTATTTTCAACCCAAGGGGAATTCTAAAGTTTTTGATTTTTTTTTCTCAGTTCTGAATTAACATACCGCAACTGTAAGAAGGAGAGTGGGGTGTTTTTCTTAAAAGGGTAACGTTCAGAAAGACTCTCATGGCTAGACGAGGACCCTGACAGGCGGGAGTAAACCAAGGGGGGAACACCAGGGGTGGACTCTCCAGTCTCCAACCCCGCTGTGACCCCCACACCTGCCTTAGCGCATTAGCCAGGGTGTGTGTCTCTGGGCCTGACACCTGCACTCCCGCTGAAGTAAGTGGCCTGCTTCTCCACTGAGAAAGAACGTGGGAGAGAGAGAGAGAGAGAGGGAGGGAGGGAGAGAGAGAGAGAGAGAGAGACTCCAGCAGCCAGAGGAGCAGTCATCTGGAGCACAGCAGTCACACACACACACACACACACACACAAACACACACAAACACACACAAACACACACACACAAAGCTTTACACAAGGACAGATGTGGTGTTGTTTTCACCAAACTCACGCATGAGCATGTGACGTAAACACATACACACACACACACATTGAAAATCACACACACACATGCACACACAGTCCCTCAAAAACACATGACTCACAAGAGAAATCAGAAATGCTAGACTACACATGAACTTACAACTCATGCACCCCCCCACACACATACACACACATGTGCACACACACAAACACACACATGCACAAACACACAGATACACATACTCAAACATAGGCAGACATGCAGATCCACACACACACACACACATATACATACATACATACACATACACACAGACACAGAAACACACACACACACATACACACAAACACTAATGCACACACGTGCCACACCTCTTCTGTACGGGAAGTGAGGCTGAGTATTTAGTCTTGGTTGGGCTGCTGCCTGTTGTGCTCTGGAGAGAGGCCTTGAACACTGAACAGAAGCAGCAGCACAAGTGTGTGTGTGTGTGTGTGTGTGTGTGTGTGTGGATCAGCAGGGGAGAGTGGCAAACTAGCGTACTCATGCACTTGCCTTCTCATCCACACCATAGAAACAAAAGGGAATTACACACACACACACACACACACACACACACACACACACACACAGAGCTAACAAGGCCGATTGCAGCCAAGTGGCGCCACCTGCCTCTCTCGACCAATCAGAAGCGGCAAAACAAACCTAAGGTGCAAATGAGGAGCCCCCTGGGTAGAGGGGAGGACGAGACGGCACACTAACGAGAGGAAACGAGATCAAAGGAGAGCACAGGGAGTGTGTGTGTGTGTGTGTGTGTGTGTGTGTGTGTGCGTGTGTGTGATATAGAGGGAGAGGGAGCACTGGAAAAAACTGAGTAGGGCAAGGAAGAGATTGTGTTTACAACCTGGCATCTCTCTGATCTGGGTAAACAGAAGGAGGACCCCTGCAAATAGGGCTCAGAAAATTAAGTGTGTGTGTGTGTGTGTGTGTGTGTGCGTGCGTGCGTGTGTGTGTGTCTTTCCATCAACTATGACTTCCAGTAGAGGCAACAACAGCGGCGCCTCTCTCGCTCATTGTGGGGTTCACAGTAGTGGCAATTACTGGCAGAAAAGGGGGGTTATGTTTACGATATCACACTTTCCCTAACAAGCCGCAACGGCGTGTCCAAAGTGAGCGCGTGCAGGAATGTCCAAGCCCCCTCCAGAGAGTGCACACAGAGTTCATACAGAGACAGAGTTTAGTCAACTGACAATGTGGTTTATGTCAAATCTGCAAAAGGAGAGAGAGAGAAAGAGAGAGAGAGAGAGAGAGAGAGAGAAAGAGAGAAAGAGGAGGCTAGAGAAGGTGGATGGGTGAGGAAGGGGGCGGGGGCAAAGCAATCCCGTTCTCCCCGTCTTCTGACAGGGCTGAGGACATTTTACAGCAATTCTGACAAGCGCGGTGAGACTTTTTTCGTCATGGGGAAAGTGAATTTTCACGAGCGGCGCTCGTGAGAGGCTGTTGATTACTATTAATACGCCATGTCTGACACCTCTCCTTGAGTCGCATGTTATGATGAAGAGAGGCGAGAGATTAAGTGAGACTGGAGTCTGTTTATCTTTGGCATCCAAACAGTAGTTGAGAGAAGAGTGTGTGTGTGTGTGTGTGTGTGTGCGTGTGTGTATGTGTGTTTGTGTGTGTGTCTGTGTTTGGGGGGGTGTCTGTCTGTCTGTCTGTCTGAAATGTATTATCATCCAACATTCCAAGCAAAACCCAGCCTAGGGTTGCTCTGTGTTTGTGTGTGTGTGTGTGGTGTGTGTGTGTGTGTGTGTGTGTGTTGTGTGTGTGTGTGTGTGCATGTGTGTTTGTATGCTAGTGAAAACATTGCATATGAAAGTGCATATTGTATTTATGTGTGTGTGGGCATGTGCTTGTGTGTAAAGAAGAGAGATGCTGCGTGGATGTTTGTGTTCATCTACTTTCCTTGTGTGTAGGTATGTGTTTGTGTCTGTGTATCTGTGCCTGTGTATGCATGTGTATGTGTGATGTGTGTGTTGTGTGTGTGTGTGTGTGTGTGTATGCGTGTGTGTGTGTGTGTGTGTGTGTGTGTGTGTGTGGTGTGTGTGTGTGTGTGTGCGTGCGTGCGTGCACGCGCGTGGCATGCTCACTCGTGAAACGTGACAGGGCTGTCTTGTCATTCCATGCGTGTCTGGCGAGAGCTTTGGCCTCCCCGCAGGTGTGAGGGACCAGCTGCCATGCTTGGCCTCCCTAACACAGGCCGGCCTCTGTGAACGAGTGTGGAGGGGAGCACACTAATAAAGCAGGCCGCTGCAGGGCCAGGGTCAGGGCTGGGGGAACCACCAGTTACAGGAGCCCTCTGGAGCAGGATGAAAGAGCCAACATGGCCGAACCAGTGTAATGTCACGTAAATGATCCAGTGGGAAAATGAACGAGAGGATAGCAAAACTCTCTCTCTCTCTCTCTCTCTCTCTCTCCTCTCTCTCTCTCTCACTCCCAAATCCCTCTTTCTGATCAACCAAGACATTCTCGCTTGCTTATTTAGAGTCAAGGAGCATCAACACTCAGTTCATGAAGGTTATAATGTTACCACACTGATAGATAAAATCAAGTACAGGTTTTCCATGGGATGGAATATAAAGTTCATGTAGAGTTACACGGTCTTTTTATGGTTTGAGACTTTCATTTATGTACAGTCCACCCTAGGCACAGGCCTTGTTTGATCACATGGTCACCACATTTATACTTTTTTCACAAGGAGCAAACCGTCTTTTTCTTCACTTGCTCTTCTTGTCTTGTATGAGCCAGTGGGAGAATGCAATGGAGTGCAGCAAACTCTCTCTCTCTCTCTCTCTCTCTCTCTTCCACATCAAAACTCTGAAAGTTCATGTATATTATAACGCTACCACGCAGATAGAAATGCAGAAATGCAGACCAAGTTTCCTGATACCGTTGAACTTACAGAAAGCCACAGGTGTTAATATATGTTGTCTCTCCATAAAATAATGATGAGATGTTGCATGCTAATACATGATATTGTTTTTGTTAGCCCTCTGTATACAGCTCCTGGTTGATTACATACAGTCACATTTGTACTTCATTTTTTAACCTTTTCTCAGAAAGAGAAAGAGAGACTCCCCCTGTCTCTTCACTGTCTCCTCATCTCCTTCTAATAGTTTTCTTATAGCACAAGGGGATCATTCCCAGAACAGAGATGCCTCTCACCTGTGGCTCTGTGAGTGTGCGTCTGTCGAGGCTTTAGAAGATCACAGCTGATTCCTTTAACGTAGACCTCACCCTTGGACCTGTGGCAAAGCCAAAAAGAAACAGTTTTAACAGACATACACAACACACAACACACACACACACACACACACACCACATACTAAAGTCACTGCCACAAAATATTCTCATCACTTTTATACATAGAAAGGCACTATGGACTGCAGACTGGGAGTAAAAAACTAGGAAAAGACATTTCCATGAACAGTGTAAGTGTGATGGGGAGAGAGACAGAGAGGAACAAATTAATTGGGAATGGCTATTTATATATCAGACATAGGGGACAGACATTAATCAGTTTTGAAACACTGTTGTAAGGAAGGGGGTCTGTCGAAACAAAACTGCCTTTTGTGTTGCAAAATGAATTCAGCTGGACAACCGAGACATTTCACAGAAATAAAATACAAAGAATATTCCATGTAATAAGTCAACATAAAAAAGCACACAGTTGTGTGTCACTGATGACACAGAGGACATTAACGAATCAACACTCTCCTCTTGCGTGACCATGTTCGCCCTCGAGGCTCAGTACGCACTCACTCCGCTATCTACACTTTGAATTTGAATGTCTGACATCTAAACAATAACAACTACCGCTGTGGAGATAAGCTGTCCACTGTGGCGGTGGACATGCGTCATCTCCCCTGTCGCGTCCTGCCCCGTGACCCCATAACCATGATAAGCCTGAACGCTGTGGCAGACAAGTGAGTGTTCGTGCGCTCGCCAGGGAGTGGAGAATTGTGGCGCTCTGTCACTTCTGCCCTCCAGCACACAGCAGCAATAAGGTTAGGTTTAGACCAGGGGCATTTCCATTGCACGGGCATGCAAAGATACACACACACACACACACACACACTGGACACACACACACACACACTGGACACACTTACAGAGAGTCACGCAATCACACACAGACATACTGGACACACTTACAGGGAGTCACGCAATCACACACACATACTGGACATGCTTTCAGAGAGTCACGCAATCACACATGCAGACGTACACATGAACACAGACATGGTTGGAACATGGCCTCACACACAACCATGCAAATGCATAGGCACTGTAAATGCAACAATGCAAATGCATAGGCAAATGTACGATTGGCCAAACAATACAATCCACAAAAGACTGCAGTGCATAATAGCTAACGGTCTCTGTCTCTCTTTCTCTTTCTACACCAGCCCCCCCCCACCCCCGCCCCAGTCCACACACACACACACACACACACACACACACACACACACACACACACACACACACGCACAAATTCATGCATACACACTTTCTGTCTCTTGCATGCATACTGTCTCTCTTGCACACACACACACACACACACACCAGACCCTGGGGACTCCTGTATCCACCTGTATCCTGCTCAATCCTTACTCAGACATTCAGAGGTGCTTTTTTTCACACCCCTTCCAAAAATAATGAAATCATTTCCATACGACTTGAAGAAACACAACTAAACTCAATCACAGAGAGCAAACGAAACCTCAAATGAATTCGTGTTTGTCTTTCCGTCCTCCACCGGGCCCCCTTACATGTGTGATTGTAATCACTGCGCCTCACCCTCTGTATATCAAGTTAGCCCGTCAGTGGTCCACCAGTTCCTCTTTAAATGCTAGCGGGCTTGCTATGATTGTAAAACCATCTGCAGCTGGTGTCTGTGAGAGAGAAGCGAGCGAGGGAGCAAGCAAGAGACTGCTTAGGGCCCCACCAGCAAGGGCAGAGGGGAGTTTGGGGTCTGGCGCCAGAAAAGCGGGACAATTTGTGGGCTAATTTTTACGATTACACGACTGCTTCTTTAATTAGGAGGCATGCGGTAATATTCCCGGGATGAGCCCTGCGTCATAGCGACGATATTTCACTCAGCGACTGACTGATCGAGAGGCAGCGGGCATCTGAAGTGACACCGACATTTTTGAACACGCTGGCGTGTTTCTTCGCAGAGAGTCCAGCTGCACCTTACCACGTCTACGCTCCTGATTACATCAGCATACATCCACATATAGAACTACCTTTACATAAACATACATATTCACTACCCCAAGATGAAGGTGATTCAAAAACCATAAAAACACACACACACACACAAACTAGCCGGGGAAAACCCTTTCCACACTCAGCAGAAAACCAATCCTAGAGTTACCACCTCCAGCCTACTTACACACATAAATAAAATAACACACACACACACACACACACACACACACACACACACACACACACACACACACACACACATTGTGTTTGATGTATTGCAAGTGACAAGGGATTAATTTACATGTCATAACTAACCTGTTATTCTTGGGCTGTAGCAGTCAATTTTTGCTTCTATGAAATAACTGTTTTTTGACAGGAAGAATGTGTGGACCACCCAGCCCAAGGCAGCAGTGGTTGCTCTCTCTCTCTCTCTCTCTCTCTCCTCTCTCTCTCTCTCTCTCTCTCTCTCTCTGTAGTTGAGGATCAAACGTGCACTTTTGACTCACACCCCCTGAGAAAACAACTCATTCACTTAGCTCTGAAAATGAGTGATAACACACACTCCAACACACGCTTTTTAAAATTAATTCAGTTGCATACGCAATTGTGCCTCTTTTTGCCACAGAGGAGAAGCAAGCCAAAATGTAAAACCATGAAGAAACTACCTTTTTTGTCTCGCTAAATCAAGACATCCGCAACACCCATCAAATAAGAATTACACAGAGGTAAAGTTTATAAAACAGGTTGAATTTTGTTTCTAGGTACCCTGGATCATAAGTTACAGCACTTTGAAGACAATAAGAAGTTGAGTGTCAGTCATTAGCACTTTGCTCTCTTCAAATGCACTTTTACCTTTAACTCGCGTTACCTTTAACTTTGCGTTTTTAGGCGCCTCTCATCTTTTTCAATGTGCATCTTTGCTCATATTCAATGCAAGGTGCATAACAACAGTCATGTCATTGGGAAACTGTTCAATTTGACTGACTGGAAGCGAAAAATGCATGTCAATCTGAATGGCCCCCTACAAGATCATCGGCATTTGTACAATAAATTACAAAATATGGGGTTAACTTGTAAGGGCTTAACTTGTCATGTATCCTACAGTAAGCCTAGTGAAGGCAGGTACCCTCTCGTTCAAAGAGCTCTTTTCCAGAATGATACATTTTTAGTACTCATCATGTTTTTTTTTGTTTTTTTTTAGTTGTGCATCCAGATGCTGCAGGCTGCAGGCTGCAGCTGGGTTCATATGATCAAGTAAAAACAAACCAAGTCAAAACCACACATATGCAGATTTGTTGATATCATCTGGCGTGCAAAATGAAAAAAGTATGTACTGAGAGAGAAAGAGAGAGAGAGAGAGAGAGAGAGAGAGAGAGAGAGAAGATAGATATATGAAATAAAACAAAAAATGAAAATTCATCTCATTTTGGAAAAGACCCCTTCACTTGCAGCTCTAGTCCCAGAGTAATGGGCCTCCAATGCAGTGACATCTAGACCCATGTTGCAGTTTAGATCAAGCTGATCATGTGATTATGTGATCTATTTAACTACAGTGAAAGTGCAGCATTGGGCAGCATTATGGTAAAAGGAAATCTCCTTTGCTCTTCCCTATGGGGAATATAATTAGAGATGCATTATATCTAATTTCAACAGCGTTAGTTTGCACACCACTCTCTCTCTCTGCTGCTGCTGTGTGCAGCCATGTTTGAGTCCAGTTTGTTGCTTTTGTGTTTGTATAAGGATGTCTCAGATTCTTTCATGTCATGAATAATATATGTTCAAAAACACACTTGAGTTTTCTCAAGGACGCTCAGACGTTAACTCTGGACTATGTTCATTAGAGCTCTGAAGTGATGCTTGAACTTGTGATCCCTGCATGATGCAGTTTGCACTACCTTGACCTGAGCCAGACAAGCTAGGAAGACTGACATAAATTCTTCACCATTTGTGACAAGGACCAAAGAACGCATTTTTTGTTGCAAACATGCAAAGAATGCAAACATTTTTTTTTTTTTTTTCAAAAGTGAAGGCAAGCATTTTAGGCAAACCAGAGCACTATATAGTCATGGCTCGGTGGTAAAACAAGAACAGGGACGTTGAATGCTAAATAATAAACTAAGCTGCACTAATGTGTTATTGACTGTTGACTATATTCCAACCATAGTGTTGAAAAATAGTGTGTCATCATTTAGTCATTTTATTCCTACAGACCTACTTCACTGCAGATCAAAGATTTGGTCAATAAATTTGTTTAGCAGGCAGAAACCACTTTTCAAGAAACTCTCCAAGATCTCATCTTATAGGATCATGATACACTAGCTATTTATTATAGGCTTTAGTATAATGTATTAGTCAGTATTCATGGTTCATGTTCACCTAAACGGGTCAATACAGTGCTCACTACTCACTTTTAGCAATGCAATAATACACTGCAATAGACACTTGTGTTTTTGCAGGCCATTCACTTCCCTTACTGTTGTGCCTGACTGATGGAGCACAACATCAAAACCATCATCCCCTTTGTCTTCATCATTTGAGCTAACAGTTGATTTAGTTCATGTTAATCAGTGTTTGACTAAACATCAGCTCTAATGCAAGTGTATGTATTTCTTACAGTAGGCTAAATGTGCTGGACATCAAATTGTATTTTAAAGCATCAGCATTAAAACGTTCTTGCACTCATGCTATAGACAGGCTCTTATTCTCTTGGTCAGCAGGTGCTTTTCGACAGTGCCGCCACAATGATCCAATCCTATGCGCTGTATGTCTGAGCGAGACAAAAACAAGACCATCAGCATATTTTCCACCAGCATATGCGTGTCTGTGTGTGTGTATGTGTGTGTGTGTGTCACTCGCCGTCCACCCCTTGCGTTTCGCTCTCCACAGTAATGGCTTGACAAAAAACAATAGGAAGTGGTTGGGGCGGGGAAAGGGTGGGTGCTGATCGATTTGGTTGGGGAGGAGGGGGAGTTGTTGCTGCTGCTCTCTACCCTGGGATGATGATGGCTCTCCTCCGGGTCCGGCGTCCATTGCGGAGGGGCTTGTCAGCGTGGGGCTAATGTGTCTGTGAGCCTTCACTGCGAGCAGTCGATAAGCCCTGGAAACGCTATCCATCTCTGAAACATCACTCCTTCACTTACTGTAAGCGTGCGTATTTGTGGACGGGATGTGAGCCGCTGCACTGCTGACATGAGAACTGGAGCATAAGACGCTGGCCATGGTGTAGTGATACACACAAGCGGATGCTTGCAAACACACACACACACACACATAACTTGCCATGATATATTTCACAAGGCACATTTGAGTGAGTTTTGCATAATCTTTTTGACATTCTGACTTTCTGACTTAACCTCGAAAGGTTTGGAACTTCTAGCAAAATACTTTTCTGTAATGCTTAACTTTGCATAAAATAATAACTGTATGTATTCGTTTATAAATAATTCGTATTATAAGTGCTTAAGTTAGTTGGACTGTCCTCCCCCTTCCCCCCCTGTTTTGGCCATTACATCTCTTTAACCGATGAAGATCTTGTTCATATGGAGATTCAGTATTCATGGCATCTTCCTTTCACTCCTTTTCACTTTTAAAGCCTTCTGTTCAAAATAAATATGTCTCAGGCCCTGGCTGTGAAGCACAGAGGAAAGAAAGGCACTCGTGTCCATTAACCCTGCCAAAGGCTAGCACACGCGTCAATCACAGATGGAGGGGACCAAAGGAGCGCAGAGAATGGCGGTGGTCACGCAAATTATTTCTCCCCTCTGCCTCCCACCCCCGCTCTCTGACCTCTGACCCTTTGTCGTGACCCCAGGCGGCCTGAATTAGCAGCACCTGAGGCGTGACACTGCCGAGCACAGCAGGGGGGTTGGGGGCAGAGGTCTTTTCTTCACAGGTGTAGAGGTCGGTCACATGCTCTCCACGGAGATCAATGAACTTGTTAAACTTGCTGTTAAGCTGGTCGCCGCTCAACACAAAGTGCAATCCCACAATAAAAGCATCCTCCTTCTACCCTCCAAAAAGAAAGCATCCTCTAACTAAATGTTTTAATCCTATCAGCCAAAACTCAGCTCAATTATGTGTGAATAAGTTTTTAGAAAGCAACAGTAAATTAAATCTTTAGGATATCTCTAGTAATCTTCATTCACAAAGACCACCTATAACAAAGGGGAGAGGATAGAAAAATAAACTGTCCTGAGCACTTTAAGTAAGAATCCGGAATATTCTGTAGCTCTAGCCTTTCTATGCCTGTGCAGTCAGGTCTTTCGTAAGACAGTGAAATCCTGTGTATGTGATGTGATTAACTGAGGACCATCTATCAAATTAAATGATTTGGGAAGAGCCAGATCACAGATTTGATTTCTGCTGTTGGGCGCAGGGAAAGGGAAAAAAAGAAAAAGCAGTGAAGGCTGCTGAAGGAGTCATTAGAAATTATTATATTCATATTTTTGATACTATGAAATATAAATAAACATATTGTTTTTAAATAAATTAAGTGCTCTCACCTCGTAAAAATATATTGTTTACATCCAAGTCATCCAAGTATATAGCACTTTAAAAAGGTTTCTATAACTCACTCAGGTTCAGTTAGACCCAAAACATTCTTGTTAAGCTGTTTTATTTGCACAGGAGTCTGAATAATAAAAAAGGACCTTTGACAGAGTCTTGAATCTTTTGAGACTAATCTCCCCTCCCAGCCTACGAACAGCAGGCCTTAAGATACGGCACAAATCACAGGGCTTACGATTTACACTGAGGGATCACACCCTGTGTAATTATCACTAACAAGGATACATAGCCAGCATAACATGTCTGGTGTCTGAGACTTTATATGTGACAAGACTAACCAGACTGTCAAGCTCGTAAAACGGCATTCTTAGGAACAATAGCGTTATAAATTTCTTGTGTGAGTGCCTTTTTTTAAAATGTCACCCAATAAAGAGGCCATTTTATGGCTTGTTAGATAGAGACACCTCCAAACACTCATTTCACTTCTCATTATTCGCTGACAAACAGACTGAAAGAGGTGGATTGACAATGAAACAAACATGGTGCTTGTTTCATTTCGAAGTGTCTTTTTATGTCATTAATTACCACATCTTGGAGAAAACCGGAGACAAATGAAACTTTGAAGCTGTTGCTAAGCTACCACTACATCCCAGCAAAAATCAACAGTGTCAAACTGACATGAGACAGGGCTTTCAACTCCATTTAAATAAACTAATGACATGAATACAAAACCAGAAGTAAACATCAAAGATTTTTTTCTCTTGTTTAATGGGGTCAAACAAGATCATTTCACTCTTTTCTTTGCAAAGTGCACTTACAGTAAAATATAAAAGTTACCTATACCACTAGTTCCCAAACACTGGGTTGAGACCCACAGGTGAGTCACCAAATACTGTATTTTAAGTGGGTCATCCTATTGTGATTATGTCTGCAAAAGCTTTGGTTTTGGCTACCTAATCAAGAAAAGACCAATGAACGTTCATTTGTATAGGCAAGGCTACATACTACATTTTCACATGGTTAAAAAACTCTTTGGTCATGATGGTTTATCAATTTGAAAAAGTGGGTCCCTTGCAAAAAAGTCTGCGAAACACTGGCCTATACTATATATATATATATATATATAATATATATATATATATATATATATATATATATATATATATATATATATATATATATGTGTGTGTGTGTGTGTGTGTGTGTGTGCGTGTTCCTTTCATATTTATATTTCATACTTATTGTGAATATGTGCTGTAATACCACAGACTAAGTAAAACACCCTTGCTTGTTTGAACTGTTCATATTCCTTGCGTCAATTCTACTGACACACTGCGAGAGGAGTGTTTGAATCAGGGGGGAGGGAGGCATATCAAAGCAACCCAAACCACAACAGCATGTGAGCCCACTAGCCTGCAATTATCCAATCACAGAGGATTAGTGTGAGAGAAGAGCGACCACAGCCTGCCCAACTACAGGACAAATCAGCACTGATGAGGATAAATACTGTGTCAGCAGGAGGAGAGAGAGAGAGAGAAAGAGTGAGAGAGAGAGAGAGAGAGAGAGAGTGTGTGTGTGTGTGTGCAGGCAATGTTTTTTGTACTCATGACTGTCAAAGGTGTATTTCACCTCTGAAAATATTTGAGTACTGTCTGTAAAGAAATATAATTGGTGGGTTCAAATGTGTGTGTGTGTGTGTGGACACTGTATATGCAAGCATACACACTGTACCTGCATTGCAATAACTCAATAAGCTAGATTGTTACTCCTTGACTTTCACAAGGCTCTTGCAATAACACAGTTACTATGCCAAAGGGTTTATGACTTCAGGATATTCTCACAGACTTTCACAAGGCTTTATTTAGCAAGAAAATTACACTAAATAATTAGATTAAATAAATTATGTGGCTGTCACATCACACAGTATCTCTGGCATAGATGGATGGATGAATGGATAGATCGATGGATAGACAGATCCATGAGATAGTTAAATACATACACAGATGGACAGACAGACAGACAGATAGATAGATAGATAGATAGATAGATAGATAGATAGATAGATAGATAGATAGATAGATAGATAGATATTCACTCTGTAGGTAGAGCACTGTATGATCTATATAGTGTCAGCATCTCCAGACCAGACCCCAGTCTTAAGCCTACGTCTGTGGGGGCGGCAAAGCTATGTGGTGGGGGCACACGTTTGTGTTGGCCTCCTGTAAATAGCTGTTTTCCTTTGTTTGCTTGGCCTCTGGATGCAAAGACTCTGGCTGTTAGTGCTGGAAACTTGCTGGTAGCAATGTCTCATAAAAAAATAAATAAATAAAAAATAAAAAATGCTCTCCTCATCATGCTGCTCCCTGAGCAAACTCAGTGAGCTTACCCCCACCTAGCCTGTAAATGAGTCGGCACAGACACAGTGCAAACAGGGAGAGATAATATTTCTATAATCATTCATTATGGTTATTTATGTGACAGGCTGTAACTGAGCCAATGCTTGAACTGAGAGAGAAACAGAAAGAGAAAGAGAGAGAGAAAGAGAAAGAGAGAGAGAGAGAGAAAAGGAGAGAACACAGAGAAATGAGAAATTAAAGATGCAAAAAAATGCAAAATAAAAAAGAACATAGAGAGAACGAAAGAGAGAAAGAGAGAAAGAGAGTGATTGTTAATGTGAGTACAGAAAGACTGGAACCAACAGATAAACGGGGCCAGAGATAGTTGCTCGGTCGTTTGGAATATTTGATGCTCGTGCAGTCGGCCGGGGCGTCCGTCGCTAATCACAACCAGATGAGATTGCCAGCTACCCAGCAAACCAAAAGCCTAGGCCTAGCCACCTCAAGAGTCCATATATCTCAGTTTCACCAGACACACAAACACACACATACGCTGTCCATAATATCTTCATGATCCCATTACAGGGGGTGGGGGGTGGGGGGTATAATGCTGTGACGCACCCTCACATGGGGAACACAGAGGTCAGTACTGTTTAGATAACTCCATGATGTAAATGGCCAGATAGCCATCAGCAGCACGACCATGTAGACCTAGTAGCTTGACTCTAGCAATGAGAAAGGGAGGGACACCAGATACATAAATTCACAGACAATGATTCCCCTTAGAGGAGAGATGAAAAGAGCAGAGAAAGAAAAAAGATATCTAAGTAGCGTCAGAATACTGCCCCCCCGAGAGAGAGAGAGAGAGGGAGAGAAGGAGAGAGGAACAGAAAGAGAGAGGAACTCCCAGACTTTGCATAAGCTCTTATCGTGCAGAGGGACAGCATGAATGAAAATCTGATACAGTGTTAAGAGCAGAGAGAGTGACAAGAAAGAACAGAGAGAGGTGAAGCAAAGAAATAAAGAGAGAGAGAAAATATGAAAGAGACAGAGATGGGTGGGGAGAGAGAGAAGAGAGAGACAGAGGAAAAATAACAGAGAGAGGCAGAATGAGAGAGAGACAGAGAGAGAGAGAGACAGAGAGAGAGAGAGAGAGAGAGAGAGAAAGAATTTTTATGAATTGTATGAATGTTATTGTACTATTTACTGACTGCTTTGGCAATACAAGTGCCCTTGTCACGCCAGTAAAGCAATTTGAACCAGAATCTGAATTTGAGAAAGAGAGAGAAAGAGAAAGACAGAGAGGGAGGGAGAGAGAGAGAGAGAGAGAGAGAGAGAGAGAGAGAGAGAGAGTGAGGGGTCGGAGTAGTGGGCTAGGCGGCTCCTGTAACAGTAGAGCTCTAAGCCCCTCCACAGCTGTTGGGAGTTTGTCCTGCGTCTCCAGCAACTGCTTGCTCAGGGAACAAAGCGAGAATGCATCAGATCTGCTTGCCCAACCACAAGTCTGTCTCCACCTTTTTATCCCCCCCCCCCAGTTTGTCACACACATTCACATACTCATGCAGGCACCGATGTGCACACACACACACATGCGTGCACGCACACACGCATGCACACACACATACACTTTCAGCAAAACACATTGACATTAAACAAACAGTCCCTGACAGGATAATCATATACTGTATATGTGTGTGTTTGTATATATATATATATATATATATATATATATATATATATATATACACACATATACTGTACACATACACATGGCTTAGTTCTATAAGGACATAAGGTATTTGCTTGAAAGGTGGCGTTATTGTGAGAGATGCATAAGCGTATTTCTCTCATCTCTTTAATTCTGTACATCTCTGTGTGTGTGTGTGTGTGTGTGTGTGTGTGTGTGTTTGTATGTGTGTGTGTGTGTGTGCGCATGTGTGTGTTTGTGTGCGTGTGCATGTGTGTTTGTGTAAGTATGTGCGTGTGTGTGTGTTTGTGTGTGTGTCTGTGTGTGCGTGTGTGTGTGTGTGTGAGAGAGAGAAAGAGTGAGGGTGTGACTCTTTTCCTTTCCTCTGTCTCTTGACTGACTGTCAACAGCCTTGTCATGTAAACACTCTTACAGAGTGATAATGTTTGTTTCGCCTTACGATTCTGACAACTGGATTAGTACAGTGCAAATGGCTCCAACCAACACATCATCACCCTTTTAAGAAAATTTTTCTGGTGTGTGTGTGTGTGTGTGTGCGTGCGTGTGCGTGTGTCTGTGTGTGTGTGTGTGTGTGTGTGTGTGGTGTGTGTGTGTGTTGTGTGTGTGTGTGTGTGTGTGTGCTTGCTTTCAGTGACATTCTTTCTTTTGTGTTTGGGTGTGTGTATGTGTAACTGACAGTGCTGCTTTTGTTGTGGGGGTATGTGTGCGCGAGTGAGTGTGTGAACATGCAAATGTGTGCTATGTCTGACCGACCAGAGACAAGCTTCTGCAAACATTCCCTGACATGTACCCCCCAGATATCTTTAGGGACAGTGTGTGTGTGTGGGTGAGAGAGAGAGAGAGAGAATGTAAGACATGCAACCTCCTCACAACAGTCAGATTAAATGCAATAAATCCACTACCACACACACACACACACACAACACAATTCCCTTTCATTCAAAGTGCAGTAGCCCATCAAACCTCCAAAACTGCAACTGCATTAGAGCGCCGACTCTCCACAGCTTCAAATCCCTCATCATGTTTGTATGAGAAAACGACTGCAGTGAAAAACCTCCAGTTCATGTCCGCACAGCATGTGCTGACAAACACTCGTACCAAACACACTGACAAACACTCGTACCTAACACACTGGTCTATTCCTCTGTGGCAGAGCCAGCCTGGAAAGACATCCAGAGGGGTTGGTGTGTGAGGTGTGTGTGTGTGTGTGTGTGTGTGTGTGTGTGTGTGTGTTTGGGGATGGAGGGAGGGGGAGTCCCTTCATTTTCCGCTGCACTTGACAATGTCAGACCACCCTAGTCAGACAGAGTTTATCTGTCCCCCCTAACACAAACACCCATCAAGTCGACAGGCCCGCAGAACCCTGACAAACAAATGTCTAGAAGAGTGTGTCTGTGTGTGTGTGTGTGTGTGTGTGTGTGCATTTATGTGTGTGTGTGTTTGTTAACCATCAAGGACTGCACCGTCCTTAAGCCTCCAACAACTTCCCTTCCGCTAAAAGGTGGTGAGGTTTGGCTTCGAGCAGTAGCACACGGCTAAGTACCAAACACCAGTTTCCTACTTAGATACTTAGATTGTGAGATACGGCTTAAGAGGGATGAAGAGGAGAGAGGTTCATATATAGGTCCCTATAATTAGCATGGATTATATAAATTAATTTAATTCTAAAAACTAATGTTGCCAAGACACTGGAAAAAGATGTCATTAACCTGGAGGCATCAAGGGCTGTTTTTATCTCGTTATGGAAATGTCATTCAAATCAAAATATAATCATCTTTAATGGCTGTTTATATCTTCCAGTATAAATGTCTTCCACAATCTGAATATAGAACTAATCATAGAGAATAAGACAAGATAAGACAAAAAGAAAAAAAAAACACAGTAGCCTACTAGCCTACTTGAAAAACAGCAAAGGTAGCACAGTCGGTGGGAAGCTACGGGGTCAAGTGTTCACAGAATATGAATGGGAAAAACAAAGCCTAGAGAGCTAAAATTCTGCTGTCCTTTGGCCACTCCTGATCAGAGCTAATAAACGTCAGGGGGGTCTTTTTGTCGAAGTAACAGATATCATTGGGAGCATAGGTTAATGACTGTAATTTAAAGTGATGAGTGTGACACTGCTTTTATATACATGGGAATGACTAGAGCAAAGGTGTAAGAAAATGAGAGCTAAGGGCACGCATACACACACGCGCGCACACACACACACAGAGATAGAGAGAGAGAGAGAGAGAGAGAGAGAGAGATGTAAGGCAAGGAGAGGTTCACATGTCCCATGACAAGAGACACCTGGAGCCTTCTGACCTCCTCACGTAAGGATCACTGACCGTAGTGTGGGCATGTTTATGTGACCATGAATGAGTGTGTGTGTGTGTGTGTGTGTGTGTGTGTGTGTGTGTGTGTGTTTGTGTGTGTGTGCGCACGTATGTGTGTGTGTGCAAGAAACAGAGAGAGAGTGGCATAGACATATAGAAAAGACAGAGTGGACAGATATATGAGAGAGAATGTGTCAGTATGTGCCTGTGAGTGTATGTATGTGTGTGTGTGTGTGTGTGTGTGTGTGCGCCCCTCTTGTACCCCTGCCCACTGTCTGGCAGTTCTGCATGAGTGAAAGAGTGCCTTTGATCCCTGGAGGTCTACCGCACTGAAGTGTGTTTGCGTGTGTGTGTGTGTGTGTGTGTGAGAGAGAAAGTGCCAATGCCCGAGTATATATGGGGGGCCTGTTTGTGTAAGGTTACACGCACACAGGCACACAGCACACACACTCACACAAACATGTGCATGTGTGTGCATATGGTTTGTGTGTGTGTGTGTGTGTGTGCATACAGTATGTGTGTGCGTGTGTGAGGAAAACAGACATGTGGGGGAGATGGCAGGCGAGTGTGTCCTGCCGTGCCACTGATTGGTGCTGCCTGTGAAAATAATTAGCGGGCGTGACTCGCCCTCCTGGGTGAGCTTGGGGTCAGAGTGACCCCCTCACACACACACAAACACACACACACACACACACACACACTAATTAACCCGTCTCCTCAGCACCTCAGACAGAGGGGCCCCTGTGTGGAGCACAGTCGACAGCACAGAGAGAGCACCCGGAGAGTGAGAGCAAGAGGAGTGCTTTCCCGATAGCACCAGCACCAGCTCCGTGTGAGTTCACTGCAGTAAAACATTGTGCGACTCTCGAAAACAAAGAACAAGTTGTTGACAAAAAACTTTCTATGAACCACAGAGGTTCTTCTGCACTAACGCAAGAAAAAGAAGGTTTCTTAAGTAGTTCTATGAACTTTAACAGCAGCAGCTGGAAGGTCATAAGCTCAGTTCCAGAAACAAAATGCAGACAAAATGCAGGTAAAATGCATCACAACATTCAGTAACACTACGCAGTCTAAGCATCAGGCACATTTTAGCCATATAATCTGAGCGTTCTTATAACAATGTTACATTCAATTAAACGCTAAACAGTAAACAGTTAAATTAATTTAACATTGAATTCCAGCCTGCAGTGGCAAACACAAGCCTTAAAAAAAAAAAAAAAAACATGCCTGCTACTCCAAATTTTCATATTCAGTAAGGAGTTCATTACACCAAGTGTTTATGGTCAAACCACATCCCAGGCTAGTGTGTGTGCTAAAACAATGCAATGAGAGAGAGAGAGAGAGAGAGAGAGAGAGAGAGAGAGAGAGAGTGAGAAAGAGCTGCCTGCATACCTCACCTCCTATTAGCTTTGGGCCCAGATGCCCGTCTCCACCGAGTCTGAGACGAGCAATTAACGAGCCATCGGCAGCCGCCGGAGTCTAGAAAACATGCATGAGCATCCACTCAGCACTGCGCAGCGAGCAGTTCTTCGATGCACATCGACGGAATAAATAATGGAACGCCCCAAGGGGCGCTTCTGGCAATGACGAGCACCTTTTCATGCATTTTTCATTTTTCGTAGTTTTGTTTTTTTTCAGTTTTTTTCTTCTCCCAAAGCTTTCATCTAGTGCCAGATTAGACTGTTTCTCATGAATCCCCACCCAACACACCAAAAAAAGAGAGAGAGAGAAAAAAAGAAGAAGAAGAAGCGAAAGAAGAAAGAGAGAAAGAAAAAAAAAAGAACTGAATTAGACAAACCCTGATGACATCACCCCATTCCCACAGTTCTGTGGTGTGGACCCTCATGTGAAGCCAGACGACCCCCAGACAAAACACATGCTGATATCCAGCAACCTCATCAGCAATGAACGCACTGCATTGCTAACTCCCTCCACATCTGTCCATGCACATTCTGGACCGTAGCCTTTTTTTTTAAATCCAGCATTAGCTCCAAAGTTGCAGCTATCCACACTTAAGTTATCCTACGCCACATACCAATCTTACGATAGCACTAAAAACGACAGTGAGTGATCCAGCTCGTGAGAGACAGCCGTGGAGTCGCCAAATGCTTTCACATTTATTTAACACATACGTGTGATGTTCATGACTCCACTGGAACAGACAAATAAACCTCCACTGAATCTGTCATGAGGATTTTGTGGAGCCCGGAGACAAGCGAAGCATTCAAGCTCCCTATCTCTCTGAGCGAGAAGCCAAAGGCCTTGAAGTGCTCACATCATCCCTAGTCTGGTCCACCCCCCCTAATGGCCTTCCAACCCCAGCCCTGACACACCTCCCACCCCCTGCCTCTTCCCCATCTCTCCTGGGCCATGTGCATGGCCTTCACACCCCCTACTCTTTCCCCTCTCTCCTGGGCCATCTCTATGGTCTGCATCGGGGCCCGAAACGAAGTTATGACAAGAGTGGGCCGGTAACTCTAGACCCTGCTGAAGTCATGGAGCTGAAGAACATGAAAGAGAGAGAGAGAAAGAGAGAGAGAGAGAGAGAGAGAGAGAGAGAGAGAGAGAGAGAGATATTAAGCTACTGGAGCCACAGGAGAAGATCTCAGCCTGGACCCAAAATCAACATCCAGCCATTACTGAGGTTAATTGTGTTTGGAGATCAGGGGGAAAGCAGAGAGATGGAAGGATGTGAGATGGGTCAACAAGGGTGACGAGTGTGTGAGAGTGTGTGTGTTGTCTGTGTCTGTGTGCACTCTCAGATAACAGAGACAGCATTTGGCCAGTGAAGTGTGTATGCACTGTTTTGACAGTCCAATCAGATATCAGATATGATACATTCTCTTAATTCACTCTCACTGTCTGTGATTGGCAGAGACACAAGAAGAAGAGGATCCGCTGAAGGAAAATCCATTTCCCATCCAGCTTCTTGTTCCAATGAGCATATAAAGGCTTTATTACCATTTGGAAGACTTATTACAACTTTATTAACTTATTAACCACTCTAAAGGCAGAACATTGAGTGGTAAGGCAGTCCTGCCAGCCATCAGTGCAGTTAAAATATTCAGAGGAGTTGATGAAATCTGCTATTTTGCACAGTTAGAAACAGTTAGAGCAGTTGTAGTAGTCACACTGATCGAAGATCAAAGACGGCTCAACACAGTGAGTCAGGCAGTTTTTACCCCACCAGCTGTCAACATTGATCAATGGGTGAAATGTAGTGAAAAAAAGAACATAAAAAGCACATCTGGTGTCAGTATAGATCACTAAATCAACACAAAATGTGAACAAGAATGTGAAAATGTTTTTAGTAGTTTAGAGAGAACATTGCCAAAGCAACAGATTCAGTTCAAACTGAAGACATATAATAATGGACAGAAAGTGCTTTACTTTGCAAACCTGACATCTGGTTGCAGGAATTTTTCAAGAAGTCTCAGGGAGACATTTTCACAGTGCTGGTTACAACAACTTTACATCTTCGCAGAAGGCAATACAACCAAAGCAGCTGCAGGTTTAAAAGACATGGCCTTAGCCTTCATCTGTCAAGACTGACTTTTGAGACAATCCCCCTCCGCCTTCCCCTGACACACACACACACACACACACACATACATATGCACACACAAACCACACACATGAAAAATTAGAGCGTGAGGAGATTCTGCCGAAGCATGGCCTGGTTGCATTTCCTCCTGACAGCTCGTGTTTTTAAGCATGAGAAATGGTGAACAGGCTGCATGCAGATATGCCCCAGATGGAGTCAGTTTCTCTCTCTCTCTCTGTCTCTCTCTCTCTCTCTTTCAGCCACATGTGCCTGTCAGTAGACAGGGCCAGGACACAGAGGTCATGGTGCCCATCACTGATGGAGCCCCTTGCCCGCTCTATGTATGCTGCTGAATTAGCCCCAGGGCTGAATAGAGGTCACACTAATCAGAGGTCCTTCCAAGATAGAGACAGATGCTAAAGCTTGATGAGAACCATGACCAGACAATGAGCACAGAAGAGAGCCCGAAGGAAATGGAGGAGCAGGATATCATCAGGGCAGGAGAGGTAGAAAGTGCCTACAGCTGAGTATGTCCAGGGCACAACCACACCATAAAACAAGACTAACCAGAATCACTATCTCAGCAGGACTGATCAGAATTACTATATGACCAGGATTAATCGGAACCACTACATGAGCAGTTCTAACTGGAATTAATATATGAGCACCTCTAATTGGAACCACCATATTAGCAGAACCACTGTATGGCCAGGACCAAATGCAACCACTATATGACCAATCTGAACCTATATACAAGCAAGACTAATAAGTAGACCAATCAAAACCACCATATGAGCAATACAAAAGGTGATGTTTAGCACATGAACCAATACTACCAATACAGAACCACACAGTATATGAGCAGGACTAACCTACTGAGCAGGTGAATTAAAACACCTGGACCTTCATGTGATCAGAATTACCACATGATTAGCACATGATCGGGCTCAGGATCATAAATATCTCTCTCTCTCACAATTTGAATTGAATTCAAATGAGCTTTATTGGCACGACAAACATTGCATTGTCAAAGCATAACATCCAAATGATACAGTAGGCCTATTATGAACAAACATGAGTCCATGACATTGATACAAACAAACTCTCTCTCTCTGCCTATCTCTCTCTTTTTTTCTCTTTCTCACTGTCTCCCCCAGCAATGCTAACACTGAAGTGAGAGCTGTCGTATAGTAGGCATAACACTTGTTTCTGAACAAACACCCTTTTCAGCTGAAAGAGAGAGGTTCCTTACTCCCAGACAGAGGGTGCACTGTTGTGACCTCGCAGCACCATTCATTTATTCAGCTGCTTTGGCTCAAATTAATTTGGCCCTCCTCCGACACAAATAGTGAAACAAGTGTACCCTATGGGTGGCGGGCTGTGGCCAAGAAGTGTCAGACACTACCCACCGTCCCCACTCATAAACACCATGCCATGGCACAGGGCGGCACAGATCCGCAGTCTCTGGCAGAATAACCCGAGCCACACAAATCAATATGGCCAGCTCGTTACATGTCAGGCTCTCATGTTTTTCTGGATTTTTCCACGTCTGGAAGGAGGGTGGGGGTGGGGGCTCGCTACTGAGGCTGTAAACCTGGGTGAACCTGCGAGACTTAAGGACACGTGTGGAGGCAAGGACACAAGCTCCCTTTATGGCCGCCCTATTGGCACCTCATGCCATCGCAGCCGCGGTCCCCAGGACCTCGGTCCAAAACTCGCAAAAAAGCCTCTCGACCTGAGATTTTTCCTCCCGAGGTCGTCCTCGCCCAGACCATTTCTCAAGCTCGTGTTGCCATTACACAGCTGCTCGTTAGGGGCCAGTTAGTAAGGATCCTGATGAGCGGCTGTTTGGGTTGGTCCGAATGTGTGAGTGAGCGCAAACAGAGATTATTTGGAATGGCTGACGCTGGGCTGAGGGATTCCCTTCCATGTGGAAAAGCCACAACTGGCAAATGACTCACAGTCTCTCGATTTTTGCCAGCCAGGCAGCTTTTGGTGAAAAGCTAAGTCTGAGGGTAGGTACGTAGGTACGTAGGTATGTAGGTACGTTGGTAGATAGATAGATTGATAGATAGACAGACAGATAGATAGATAGATAGATAGATAGATAGATAGATAGATAGATCTCCAAAATTCTTAAAAAATTCACACTGTTGATATCTTCAAAACAAGCTAAGCTTTGTGAACAGGTGACAACATAAGGCTCGTCCATGTATGTAAGAGACTTCTCAGGGACTACATAAACTATACTGTGATGTGCCAACATCAGTGACACATGGCATCGAAACTGACTATTGCATTACAAAAAACTGGACTTGCAGCTCTTGCAACACAAGCAAGTATCCTTGCATAGCTCAATGCATCTACATTTACGTGGGCTTGCATAAACTGTGAACCAGTCCCATAACCAAGTCCTCTCTCTGTACCACCAACCAAGACATGTGAGATCTATTCAGTAATACGCTGCCATTAAGATGATTTCCATATAAACTCAACTCCAAAAGCCCACTCTTGTGTCTTACTCACAGTCAATTTTCACAACCATCCCCAGACGGGGATTGGCTCTGACCCCTCAAATCAGCCAAACCTGGAGCTCAAAGGCTCCCTAAAAAGCCCTCTCTGGTTACACGGTGGGCTCGGGTGTCCAGACAGGAGATGAGTCGAGCTTGGCAGTGCGCAGACCAGTAAAGGAAACACATGACAGCCTTGCCAGTATGGGTCAAAGCAGCTGCTTCATGAAGATGAAGTTGATGAGGAGAATTGATGAAGATGGGTTGGTGATGAGGATTATGATGAGGATTGTTCTGTTGTTGTTGTTATTGTTGTTGTTGTTGTTATTGTTGTTGTTGTTGATAATGGTGATGATGATGGAGACAGACATAGGCACAGACAGGTTGGAGGAAATAACAGTGATGAAGATGACGATGATGATTTTCATGAAAACAGCGTCCACTGCTCAACTGTGTTAGCTTGGCAGCATAAGTGTAACTTAAGTACTGCTACTCAGACACTGTGAACACACATAAGAGTTTATACATTGCTGACCATAACTGCAAGGGAAAAAGTCTCAATTCATGGTATAAACCATGGTATAAAGGTTAAGTCTACCATCACTGATTCTACTACTGTCCCAAATGACTGTAAACGAATCCATCTCGCCAGGCGAAAAGGAAATGGATCTGAAATGTTAAGTAGGATGTTGAGACACTCTATCCTTTCAACACACCTTGAAGATGCCATCGCTGATTTAAAACACAGTTTACACATATTTTTTTTTCCACTGGTAAAAAACTGACTACTGAATCCAACTTTTGCTTTGGCAAAAGCCTGGCTTCAGCCAAGTCAAAGAGTGCAGCCACCTGGCCCCTAGAGTTGTTTAAGAACCCAAAGTGCTTGTCCAATCATAACTGGCACGAGGCCTCGGCCCGACCCTGTAACCAAATCTAAACATCTGCTCGAGTTGCCTGCCTTTGCCAGAACAGTGAGTGGAGGCCGCCCTCAAGTCTTGGCAACAGGCAGTGATTGATTGCCCTCGGTGATTGATTGTGGTGTTTTCGAGTGGCCCTGCAGATTTTCGGGTTGGAGTTGGAGTGCTAGGTGTCAAAGCACGGGATAAAAGCAGACAAAAAGTGTCTCTGAGTGTGCATGCTTTTGAGACTGTGTGTGTGTGTGTGTGTGTGTTTGTGTGTCCACAGTGGGGATTAGTATCATTAAGGCTTCTCCAAATCCTGCAATCGGATGGACTCACAGCTGTGTGCATGTGTGTGCCTGTCTGTCTGTCTGTGTGTGTGTGTGTGTGTGTGTGCATATACATGAATGTGACTGGAGGAGGTATGGGGGTTGGAAGGGATTTTCCATACTGCCACTGCAATGTGCAGTTCACTGCCCTGTGCAATTACACCTCCACCTCACAAGTCCCAGTATTATGTTCAAGATTCTGCACACATATGGCTCCTGCCTGGACTGGTGGCAGTTCACTGGTTGGATTTGGCTTGCTACGTGTGTACAGAGAGACAGCGTAATCAAATCCCACAAGAAATATCAAACCACTGTGAAAGCAGATCTGCTCCATGTTGATGGTTCATCGCTGAAATTGAAAGTTGGATATAAAGAGATCATTTGAGACCATCCTGCAGCTCCAGAGGAGGACATATGCTGACTCAACTAGCCCTTGATTGCAGAAGAAGACAGTACACTGAATCAGTGGGAGCAGGAAGCTAGCTTGGCACTAGAGGTAGTAAATGGGGCAATCCCAAATCCTCTGGCAGCAGTGCACACTGAGTGTGTGAATGAAGAGGTCTGTTTTCTGAGTGTGTGTTGCAGCTATTAGCTTCAGCCATAATCACTGTGACTGGCTACACCAAATGGGAGAGTGGTATGAATATTTGAACAAATAAAAAAAAAACATACCTGTCTTTCAAATCCATCTGTCTTTCGGGCTCAAATAACACCAAAGTAATGTAGCTAAGAGGTGCAATCCTAATGAAAAATATTCAAACTGATTCAAGCCAAAGCAGAATTAGCATTAACAAAGCCTGCAACTTTCTTTACACTCTGCAAGCAAAACGTGCTAAGTGCACTACGGGCATTGCCTGGCTGTGCGAGTCAGGCAGCCCAGCGTAGGCACACATACAAGTGTTCTGGAGGGAAGAAGCAGCTGGGTAAGTGATGGAGTCTTGATGGAGTATTTTTTTTTTCCTGAGATCAGCACCAGGTTAGCTGCATGTTCATTAGCTGAACCTGATCTAGCAGAAACTCACAAGGGAGGCACTGTGTGGGAGACCTGGCCTGATGCACGTGCAGGTGGAAAACACAGAGCAGCTGCACACACACACACACACACACACACACACACACCACAGGTACACTGACCTTATTTTAGTATAGTCAGCAAAATGTGAGAGCAAGTGTGTGTGGTGTGTGTGTGTGTGTGTGTGTGTGGTGGGGGGGCAAGAGAATGGAGATGTGTGTGTGTGTGTTTGTGGGTGGGTGGGTGTTTGTGGGTGTGAGTGAGGAATAGTTTGCTGAGTGCAAGTAGCTGACAGGCATTTCAGGGTGGTTTTGCTTGGACACCTCACCTGTCTCTGAGGAAATGAGAGGCTAATCAGAGCAGGGCGGCTAATTAAAGAAGTCGAAGTCATCTTGTCTAGAGGGCAGACGACCAGCACACTCTTCCATCACCCCGCAATAGCCTTTCCCTCCACAAACACACAAACTATTTAACACAGTCATACTGAGCAACATCTTAACCTACAGAATCCATCATGTGTAAAACAAGACAAAGCATTCATATTTTGTATGCTGTATTATGTCAATATGTCTTGCCGATGCCTTTCTAACTGCGGTACAAAATGTGTTTGACAAATTAATGCCCTGCCCTGTAATTCAGGTCAAGTAATGACGTCAAGGAATGACATATTAAAGGAAACATCAGTTAATGTTCAGTTAATGTGAACACTGGCTGCAAAAGCATAACATGAAGCCTATTTGGGCTTGCCTAGAACAGCTGTGAGAACATACTCTACTCTACGGTGGGACTGTATAATATTGTTAGTAGTAGTCATAGTAGTAGTAGTAGTAGTAGTAGCAATATTAGTAGTAGTAGAAGTTGTGGTGGTCGTAGTAGTAGTAGTAATAGTAGGAGTAGCAGTAAGGTTAGCAGTAGTAGTAGTAGTAGTAATAGTAGTGGTAGTAGTAGGAGTAGCAGTAAGGTTAGCAGTAGTAGTAGTAGTAGTAGGAGTAGTAGGAGTAGTAGGAGTAGCAGTAAGGTTAGCAGTAGTAGTAGTAGTAGTAGCAGTAGTAGTAGTAAGCTTAGCAGTGGTAGTAGTAGTAGTAGGAGTAGTAGTAGTAAGCTTAGCAGAGGTAGTAGTAGTAGTAGTCATCATGGTAGTAGTAGTAACTGTAGTAAACAAGTCGATGACATCCTGTCCTCCCTGAGATTGGAAATGTTGTGGTCTGTTCTTGTGGTCTCCTGTTGACTCATTACACAGCTAACTGGGGCAAGGCAATCTGATTGCAATCTGAGGTGAAGATAAAACTAAAGACAAGACAGATGGAAAGATAATAGAATAGGGTTTGAGAGACAGATAAAAAAAAAGAGAGAGAGAAAGATAGAAAAAAAAGAAAGACAGAAAGAGGATGGCTCAAGAAACTGAAAGCCTTCACAAGCTCTGTGTTTGTGCTTCGGTCAGATCTATCTTCCAGGAAAATGATGGAGGGATTATATGGCTGTTATGTACTGTTATTGTTATAAATATCTGTTGGGCTTACGAATCTCTTCTCCCCAATGGACCCTGGCACACGCAGCAGCAGGGCCCAGTGCTCACTCCCCGGCCCAAAGCAAAGCCCTTAAATAGACATGGACCAGGGGCAGGCCACAGCACCACTGGCTTCAGCTCTCCTCCCGCACTCAGCTCAGCCATGGGGAGGGGAAGATGTGGGGAGAAGACCAAAACATCTTTAATCAGCATCAGAGAGTATGTGTGCATGTGTTTGTGTGTGTGTGTGTGTGACTGTGTATGTGTGTGTGGGTGGGTGATGGTGGGGGCTGCAAGTGTGCAATTTGTGCATGCATGCATGCGTGTGTGTGTGTGTCCGTCTGTCTGTGTCTGTGTGTGGCAGAGGGGGACAAAAGATGAAGGTGGGGATTTTTCTTTCCAAAGTATTTTCAATGTTTGAATTCCTCAGAGATGCAAAAAGCACATTAGGGATCTATTAATAAATCATTAATTAGTCATGTGTTACATTTCTACCACATTCATTTTGTTCTAGAAATACAAACTCAGAGACATTTGTTTCTATTATTTCACCCTCTCTCATGGGAGCAGCTATTGTGTATCATGAGTTAAAAGGTCTGAATGGTTTTGTCACCCCCGCGGTGAAGTCATAGTGAAACCGAGCTTGAATTTGTCAACTCTATGAACTGAGTCTCACACACACACACACACACACACACACACACACAACCAAACACATTGTGACATCCACATCTACAACAAAAAGACATCCGAACCTAACTTGTACACACTTCTCCAAATTATTTTAGAATGGACTACATTGCATCAATGCAGTCTGATGCTGTTCTAAAAGACTTCTGAAACAACTTTTTTTCCCACAAGCTCAAACATAACAAGTGAGTCAGTGGAGTCAGTGAAGTAAAAGTGTCTCTTATTCACGTCGATAAAACTGGGGTCCGTTTCTCAAAAGCATAGTTGCTAACCAGTTAGCAGCTAAGTTGGTTAGTAATGGCAATTGCATTGCAACCAGCAAAGTTGCTTACTTGGTCAGCAGCTATGCAGTTGGGAAACAGACCCTTGGTCTTAAAACAGTGCCCAGTACCACCAGGAGTTATCATTGGAATCACCAGCAGTTATCATTGGGATCATCACTAAAACCAGCACAGATCATCACTAGGATCACAGCACAGAGGTTGGGACTGGATATTTCTTTAATCCCACATTCCAACTGAGAGCGTGATGCGTACGTGCTCTGCCAGCTCAGAGAGGTAGAGTATGGAAAGCAGTAGAGCTGGGGTGGGGTGTCAGCACCTTAATAGTGTGGAGAGGGGGCCGGGGGGGCAGTGGGGAGGGGGTGGTGGTGGTTGAGCAGGGCTCTCGATATTCAAACAAGCAAGTGGTGACATCATTTGCTTTGGCTGACTCCCTAATCCTCATGACATGTTCATACAACCTGCCAAAAATTCCTGCAGCACTCTCAACCTATGGGGGGGTGGTGGGGGCGGTGGGGGGGTGGGAGGGTTAGGGTTAGCTGCCCTCCCATGTTTCACTCTGCTATTAATACTCTGGGATGATTGACAGGTGACCTGCCACGGAGGCACATTTTCCATCGCCACGTCCAAACCGGAGTCCTGCCTATTCGGCCGTGACCTCTCTCTCCCACCGCCTCTACCTGACAGCATCGTCACAACAGCTGGAGCAGCGCATTTCACAGTTCCATCACACAGTTCTCAGTGGGTTCGGGTTACACAAGGAACAGACTCTGTTGGTGCTGACCATTCTCAGGAGAATGCAAGAAACAGAGGCAACATTAGGAAGGGTTGACCAATTTGATCATAGTGAAATAAACAAGATTTTGAAAAGAAAAAAGTAAGACTTGTAGAATGTGTATTAATTACTCATGAAAGTTGCTGGGTATGAACTTTTTTTTGCAAAAATAACAATCAGCATTTATATACAGTGTCATCATCATATTTCCATGAAAATCTGTCATTACTCTTAAAGGGGAAATATCAATCAGCCCACATCCCTGTCCGTTGAGGCTGTACAATGTACAATGTAGACCAAATTTGTGAACTGGCATCTAATGATAACAGATGGGGCATAAGAAAAAGACACTTCCTTCTCCTTAACAGTTAACATTGACTTCTGTTTTGCTCTTTGGTCTGTTGTACCAAATTCTGTCCTTCTCATACCTACTGACAGCACTCAGCAACGTGAAACAACAGGGCTAAGGGCTGATTCATGTTGGATAATGCCTTTAATGTTGTAACACTGTGCCTGTTTATTTCAGTTTTAATGGTCAATTAACACACAAGAATATCATCCAGAGAAAATGTTTGCACCATTAGCTATGCTGATGATATCTCACCATACACTGTTTCTCCTGTGGCACACACTGGCCAGACCACACACACACAAACACACACACACACACACCTTTATAGATTTCTAAAAGGAGAGTGTCGTTAACCCAACTGAGTAAATAAATGAAGTAATCTGATTGCAGGAGTTCTCCTTTGAAGCACAGCCCAGAACAGGTGATAGCATCAGCCATATGCAAAAAGAGCCAAAAGAGCACACACACACACACACACACACACACACACACACACACACGCCCTTTCTCTCCCTCTCTCTTTCTCTCTTTGTCCCTCTCTCTCTCTCTCTCTCACACACACACACACACACACCTCCACAAGGCCCTATAGCACTCATGCAAAGCCCTGATGTCACCTGATAATCCATCTGGGATCTCACAAAGGTCCTGCTGAATGAATACTTTGGAAGCTCCAGTGGAAGCTTAAGGGCCATATGTGAGATCCATCTGAATTCATCACACTAAAACAGAACTCAACAGCCCGAGAAGGACAGGAAGAAGAATGAAAGAACTGATGTCCCGTCTAGTTTTTCTACTGCCATTGTGAAAGGAATGTTTAACTGCAGAAGCAACGTAAAGGAAGTAAAGTAGGACTGGGTCCTCCATCCATCCCTGGAAAGACTGAGAAGAGGGCAATGACATATGGAGAGACATTTAAGGGATGTTCCCACAGTTAATGTTAACTAATGGCTACCCCCATGATCGATCTCACTCCCTGACTTTAATATTATGTCTGGCTGCTACTGCTGGTATCCGCATTTAGCAGACGCTTTTATCCAAAGCAACTTACATTTGTCAACTATCAACTACATCAGGGCCAGTCTCCCCTAGAGCAACTTAGGGTTAAGTGCCTTGCTCAAGGGCACAACGGTGGCAGCTGGGATATGAACCCACAATTTTCCAGGCTACTAGCATGCTAGCCAGTTTCCTTAACCGCTACAACACCGCCCAACCAGTCAGACCGCTACACCAGCGCTGTCCAGCCAGAACTTTAGACAACCGAGTATGGTTTCTCTACCATATAATGTTGTGGGACAATATTTTGGAATTATCATCATGCTCAGCCAAAACCGTGGACAAACTGTAGTCTTATCACTTATGGTAACTACTCACTGTACTTTTCCTGCATGACCCCTGACAGTTGGGTTGCCTATTAAGCTGTGGATCTGCCAAAGGTTTCTTCCTACCTCTATCACTACCACAAGGAAGATTTTCCTTGCCCCTGTTGTTCTCCTTGTTAATGTCAGTAAAGCACCACAAGATGATTCTATTGTAAATGGAGCTGAATAAATATATTACAATTGAATTGAATTGAACTGAATTGAATAATAGGGGCAAAAAAAATGCAACCCACACTGGTTAAAGTTAACTGCCATTTTGCTATTTGGACAGTGTTTTCATTATTCTAATTCTTTTGTTTACTGACAGAACAAACAACAGGGCTATGGGTTGATTTATATTTACATTTATGCATTTAGCAGATGCTTTTATCCAAAGCGACTTACATTTGTCAACTATCAACTGCATCAGGGCCAGTCTAGAGCAACTTAGGGTTAAGTGCCTTGCTCAAGGGCCAACAGTGGCAGCCACTAACAAATAACAGGTATCTAACCCCACAGACATACACATTGGCAAGCCCATATCCTTTACATACACAAACACAACCAAATGGTCTCCTGCAGTACAATCAGAGATAACTCTTCTTTTGCATGTGGACATCAGAGGGGAAGATAAATGCTTTATTGTGGTAGCTATCTGGTTGACGTTTTGGTGGATTAACAACATTCGCACATGCTTATATGGGCTCAGTTTATGATGTATGATGCACACACTCTCTCTTACCCCTTCATAAATGCATGTGTAGACACACAGACGTAAGCG
The DNA here is from genome assembly GCA_015244755.2 of Tenualosa ilisha. Taxonomy (NCBI): domain Eukaryota; kingdom Metazoa; phylum Chordata; class Actinopteri; order Clupeiformes; family Clupeidae; genus Tenualosa; species Tenualosa ilisha. Next base: position 1,195,270 of record PYXC01002283.1, on the reverse strand, counting down.
TGCACACATGCACACACACACACACACATACACACACACACACAGCTGTCTTCTATTTACTTCAATCCCAATCCCAGATGGAGGTAGAGTGTGAACTTTAACACACGGATTCTTGGCATTCTTTCAGCTTGGGGCTTTCTTTACCAGACAGACAGACACACACACACACACACACACACACACACACACACACACACACACACACACACACACACACACACACCCTTCTACAAGTCTCCACTGACACTATCTTTCCACTGGCCTTTTCCACAAACACAATAACCAACAGTTTTTACCAATGGACAGCCTTTTTCGGACCACTGTTGGATTGCTAGTGTCACACTCCTTGAGATCCCGGCAAATCCAGTGTTATCTGTTTGCAAGGTATCAACCAATGAGATGCTTTATTTTGGCCACTTGCAATAACAGGCTAATTACAGATGCACACTTGAAGTACTGATGGGATTCAAGTTTAGGTCACCATCAACAGAAACAGCCTTTCTCTGACTTTTCTCTCTTCTCTTCTCACTCTCTTTCTCTCTCTTTCTCTTTCTACCTTTTCCTCTCTCTTTCTCTCCCCTTCCCCCAAATTCAACACTCTGCTAATAACAGGAAGCGCGATCTCCCCATCTCCTGTCCGAGGCCCTACATATGCACACACACACACACAGACATGCGCGCACACACACACACACACGCACACACATGCACATGCACACACACACACACACACGCACACGCACACGCACACACACAGCAGCAGCTTGAAGCAATTCAGGCCCCTTGATCTGTCCTCCTCTTCTTCTACTGCGGCAGGACTAGAGATGGGATACCCCCTCATCAAACTACGGAACGGGTGGCTCAACAGACGTCTTTGTTTTTCTCTCCATAATGAGAAAGACTTTGGAGAAAGTCAGAGAAGGATGAAGGAGATGAGCACCTCGTCTGGTTGGAGTTGATTGTGAAATGCTGGGGTTTTGGGGCAACCGTAAGCCTCCCTGCGGATGAAACAATCTCAGGCATAAACCTCCACTGGACCATCTGCCGTGCATGGAACATCAACCACTGACATTTTTGTCAGTCCACAACTCAGTGAGTCAAACCGGGGTGGTAAATTCCCTCACAATTTGCTAGACAAGTCCAGAACATCCAACTATTACAGAAGGCTTTTCAACAGGCTTTCAGAGAGAGCTCTTTGTCAAGCTCTTCTGCACTTCTAATGGGAACAACACAGTCTTTAGAGATGATTCTAAAATACTTTCTTACAATAACCAGACCACTAGAGAGCTACTGCAGTAGTTTCTTAATAGTGCAGATATAATCAATATGGCACAGTCTCTGGCTGTGGAAATATTACTGTCGTAAATATCCTTCCCCACTCACTGTCAGACGTTCTGGCTATTCATGAGCACACACACACACACACACAAAACACACACACACACACACACACAGATTGAGAGGCAGACAATGAGCACTAAGCTATAACGATCGTGACAAAAGCACAACATCGACAAAGTCACTGTAAGCTGCCATAGCAAACACTAGAGCCAAAGCAAATCTGTTTCCAAAACCCTACACCTCCCTACTGTTAGCTTCACGCTCGATTTCATCTGTTCTATTACAGTGTTCTCTAGATAAAAGTTAGCATTTTGCCTTCAGCCTATGCACATGCATGCAATCTAATGCAGACCATTGGTTGGGTATGCGAGACAAACAGCTAAAGTTAAAGCTAAACAAAGTAATACAAAAAGTTCTGTTCACCTCTTCTCTCCCTCTCTCTCTCTCTCTCTCTCCCACGCCTCGATCGCTGAAATCCCAGACTTTCAAAACAACCAGGAGTTATGGCTGACTAGGGCCAAGAGCCTGTCTTCTCTATTTCATGAGTGCTTCACTTCAATCACCCAGATGGATGGAGACCTTAAGCCCCGACACAAGGAGGGGCTTGGATTACCATAAAGAAGAAAGCTCGCAGACGATAGTGTTTCAAACAGATCTCCGAGAATAAACGCTTATATGCTTTTGTTTCCACAGGGTGTGTGTGTGTGTGTGTATGTGTATGTGTGTGTGTGTGTGTGTAGCCATGTTTGTGTGGAACATTTTAAGTATCTTAAGTATCTGGGTGGAGCGCTTCCCGAATGCAGCGGACCAGAAGACACATCGACAGGGACCAGTGAATCCACCTCACCTATAACACTCATACACACACACACAAAACACACACACACACAAAATACTTGGACAAAGCAGAGGAATGAGACACCCTGTCCTATCAAACTGAGCCTGCAGACACACTTAAGGTCACAAAGGCAGGAGGCGGAGTGCTGAGGGACAAGACAAAGGGAAGAGAGGCCTGGCCTGGTGTTTTGGCAGCTGGGGAAGCGATTGAGGGGTTGGAGAAGTGTGATCGCCATCTCCCTCCCAGTGTCCATGTCCCCCTCTCCTTCTCCTTCTCCTTCTTCTTCTTCTTCTTCTCTTCCCATCAGTGGGTGTTTGTGAGAGACAGAGAGAGAGAGAGAGATGGCAAGTGTATGTCTATGTATGTCTGTGTGTGTGTGTGTGTGTGTGCGCCTATGTGTACCATGCATGGCCCATATAAATCCACTGCTTGATGTATCCTTCTGTGCCACGACAATAAAAATCAGAGCTCCTAAGTCGGGCAGTACCGTTAGCGTGTGTGTCAGGCTGCACTGTTGTGTGTGTGTGTGTGTCCGTGAGAGACGATCAGGCTGCAGAGTGTGCTTATGAGAAACCACTCCAGCTATGCATCACAGTACATAGCACAACATTAGCACCAAACTGCCACTAGTCATTCGTCATCCCTGCAACCCTAGATGTCTGCTGGGTTAACATGCATGCAGGCCAATGGGCTCTGACACACACACACACACACACACACACACAGACACACACACAGAAAGAGAAAGAGAGACACACACACACATGCAGATGCGACACATGCACACACTTCTTTACAATCCCATGGAAGAGAAAATAAACTCACACATACAGTTCATATGCGCTTCCATTGATACATTATCGATCCATATGTACTGTGTAAGTGTACAAATGTGCACACACACATACTGAAAAAAAAAGTAGTCACAAACTAACACATGGGCATGCACACACACACACACACACACACAGACACAGACACACACACACACACAATATAAAGGGCATGACTGACTGGGATGAAACAGTGCCGAAGTCGGTTAATGGTGCACACTTACGCTTCATGCTCAATTGTTTCCCTCTGTGGGGGGGTCAGAGCTGTGTGAGATATCAAAGCCCAGCGGGCCATACTTCACCCGGGCCGCCGCTGCCTGCTCCGGCGGGAGTCAGACGCTTTCACTCAACTTGCTGCTGACACGCCGAGAGCGCCACAATAACTCATGTCGTCTGACTGACGGCTCGGAGGAGTCTGGCCTTTCTCCCCACCCTTTCTCTCTCTCTCTCTCTGTTTGTCAGTCTCTCTCTTTCTCGCTTTCTCCCTCTCTCTCTCTGTGTTTCTCTTTGTTTCTATCACCCTCTATCTCCCTTCACCCCCTTAACCCCCACCAACCCCCGCCCTCTCTCTCTGCTCCTTTCATCTGAGCTGCCAACATACTCACGCATCTCGAGGCTGGGATACAGACGGGGGCCATGACAGGGTTAAGCTGTCCCACTAGGGAATGGTGCGTGAGGGTGAATGTGTGAGTAGGGTAAGTGTGTGTGTGTGAGTGTGTGTGTGTGAGAGAGAGAGAGAGAGTGAGAGAGAGAGAGAGAGTGTTTTTCACATGTTGAATTGTTCAGCACCCCCAAACATAAAAAGTGAAAAAGACAGTAACTTAAGTATGTGTGTGAGTGTGTGTGTGTGTGTGTGTGTGTGTTTAGTCCTCCTCCCAAAATAAAAAAAGGGAAAGACAAAGAGCGTCATCATCATTCTCTCCAATCTCCCCCTTCTCTTCTCCTGAGCCATCATAATAGCATAATCCACAGCATATGTAAGAGCTGTGAAAAACAGACGCAGAAGTCGAACTATGTCACAAACAATTGACTTCAACACAAACATTAATCTCATAAGTAAATGGCACAAATTAGTAAAATCTGCAGAGGATAAGAAAAAATGCTGAAGTCATCCACTAGTAAAACATGCCAGAACCATGGCTAAAGTTTGCATGGACTTGGCACTGAAATGTCCAAAACTCTCATCAAAATACATGACGCTTAGATTCATCAAACATGTATTTTGCATGGAGAATGACAGTAGTTCTTTTGGTAGTGTTTGATGCAACATCACAATGGGTCAAAAGACTTCTATGCTAGCTTGAAAGCTCAACAGGACATTTGGCCGATCTAAATGAAGAGCTCAACTTGCTCAACAGACAGATATGGTGTGCATCTGATCGCCATTAATCTCCTTCCCCTTTCAAGAAGAAACCACTCAGACACCACAGACACCCCCAACCCCCTCACCAACAAAATGCCCTCCTCAACCTTCTCAAACTCCCCCCCCAAACCCCAAAACCCCTCCAAAAAATCCCCCTTTCCAACAGTACCACCTCTGTGTTCATTAATGGCTGCCGCCCTGCCTCCACTCTCCCTGTCTCATTGGCTGCTCGGGCTTCCTGTAATTATGAGACAGGAAGCTGAAGGTGAGGGGTCAGTTAATGTGCGCTGCAGCTCCTTACTATGAGTAAGCGGGCCCATGTGGTGGTGATGGTGGCTGTGGTTGTTGGGTGTGTATGTCTGTGTGCATGCCTGTGTAGATATGTGGTTTGTGTGTGTGTGTGTGTGTGTGTGTGTGTGTGCATGCCTATGCGCATGCATGCATGCTTAGTTACATTTACATTTATGCATTTAGCCAACACCTTCATCCAATGCAACTTATATTTTGTCCACTATTAATTACCACAGAGCCGGTCTCCCCTAGAGCAACATAGGGTTAAGCGTATTGCTCAAGGGCACAATGGTGGCAGCCGGGATTCATACTAGCTACTAGCATGCTAGCCGAGTTCCTTAAGCGCTACGCTAACACCCCCCCCCCCCCCCCCCCCCCGAGCCCCACATCCCGCCCAGATTAGTGGTGTGTGTATGTCTGTCTGTCTATGTGTTAGATTGTGTGTGTGTGTGTGTGTGTGTGTGTGTGTGTGTGTGAGTGTGTTCGGGTGGGGGGTTGCAGCTGGTGACCTTGACTGTGCTGAAAGAGCACTTTCCTCTTCCAGCTTCTCATTTTTTGGACTCGGCAGCAAAGACCCATTTAGACTGTGTGTCTACAATTTGGCAGAATGGAAGTCTAGAGAAAAGATTGCTTGTATATGAGTGGCCTACGTATACTGGGCCTATCTCCCAGGCAGAGTTCCAGTCTACACAGACAAAATGTCAGAAAAAACTGCACAAGGACACACTCTGTCAACTGTGCACTCATATCACTTTTCAGATCACCAGATATTAGAGATTGCATTCAATAAACGCTCAAGAATGACTACTTGGATTAGTTTTCTCATCACCGTCTCAGAGCATCTGGCAAAGGAATAGCAAGGTCATCCTCTCAATTTCCAGGCAACATCGCATCAGATAAATTACCTCTTTATTATAAATTCATACAGTGATGAGCTTTTGACTGTTTCCATACCTTTGTTTCATTTCATCCATCAGAAATCCGAGAGGAAACGGGGACTTGTTTTCCGTACAGCGAAATGGATTTGTGGCCATCACACAAGATTTGTGCTCGCACAGAGAAAGGCAAACCCTCAGATGTCATTGGAGCTCTCTTATAACCTCAAAGTATAGGTCAGAAAAGTAATAAATGACAGACCATTTTGTTTGTGTGGGTTCTGTGTGTGTGTGTGTGTGTGTGTGTGTGTGTCATGTAGCAGCCATCGTGTCCTCGTCTTTGCTGTTGTGTCTTCCACCCATGCTAAATGTAAAACTGAAAAAGTGAGACTTAAATCTGATAACAGACTCATGACAACTTCAGTAATGCCACTTATGAATTGACAAAATAGACAAAAGCTGGTGAACTACTGAACTAGGAACTGATCACATAGGGTCTGCATGGCTGTGAAAATTTGTGTGAATGTGTGTCTGTGTGTGTCTTTGTGCGTGTGTGTGTGTGTGTGTTCACGTGTATGTGTGTGTATGTGTGTGTATGTGTGTAAAAGCGGCAGGGAGAGTAATAAAATGAGTATGTGTGAGTGTGTGTGTGTGTGTGTGTGAGAGTGAGAAACAGACAAACAGAGAGAGAATGAGTGTGTGAGAGAGCAAGAGAGAAACTCTCTTCTATTCTATGTGTGTGTGTGTGTGTGTGTGTGTGTGTGTGTGTCCATGCTGTGCCTGTGTCAGTAGATCACCTGCAGGTAGCTGACACTCTCTGCTGGAGGCAAATACAATGTGGAGAGCAGGGTTATGGAGAGCAGGACTCTTCCAGACAGCTGAAACGGCAACACACTCTAACGTGGTTGCATGAGCAGCAAAGCTTTTCAAACAAATGACAACAGGTTTTAAAGCTAAGGCTATAATGACGGGTCTGGTCAACCCCAAACACCAAGGTAATGACCACTCTCCCACACGCACTTGTCCAGTGTATACTCTCTGGCCACATTACAACACACTCTTCTTGTTATACACTGACTGTCAAGCCGCTTACACACACACACACACACACACACACAGACACACACACACAAAACACACCTTTCAGACAGCATACTATCTCTACATTCAAACAAACTCTCTGGCTAACACTGTAGTGGCACAATTGCACACACTCTAAGTAATTACCCCCCACACACGCACATACACTTGAACTACATCTCAATTGAATCCCACCGTGCTGAAACAGCTTTCACCAGCCCCTGCCTATTGTTAATATTTCCACCCTGCCTATTGCTCATCAATAGTCATCAGTAAAATAATATCGCACGGCCAAATGTAGAATTGTGTCTGTACCGGTGTTTATGCGGAGAATAGGGTAACGGCAGGGCATCGGCATAAATATCTCGATCATCGCACAGCCTCAAACAGGTCACGCTGTAACCCAGTCTGACGCACAGCTGCTGATAGTTACGCACTGACAGCGAGGCTAGAGAGGCCTGGACCGAAGTGTGGGAGCCGCAACAAAGTCCGGGGTGCATTAGCTGAAAATGCTTTTCAAATGGAGTTCTTTGCTCAGAGAGTTTCTTTAGAATAAATGTGCTACGGTCTTCAACCTACTATTCCCCTTGACAGGGGAGAGAACTCTTCAAAGAGACCTGCAAAATTACTCACCTGAATCATTTAGGCTGAACCTTGGAAACGTCATTGGTTTAAACATAACTGCATATTTGTGGCCGGGCGCACTTCACATTAGATACACATTGTTATATTCTGTTCATATTATGGCAGAGCTGTCTTGAGCTAAAATGAGTGCGATTAATCAAAATTTTACTTTCTCAGACAGATCATTCAACTCATTTCATACTGATGCGGCATAGCCTACATGAAAAGCTTTTATAATTGAAATGTGTCGAAAAAAACAAAGGAGTTTAGCCAATACAAACACACAAACACTCAGGAGGAGTTTGACAATAAAAATCAAAGGCGAAGTTGACATTGTCTCCTAACTGAAGTTGGATGGAAACCCATCGCAGCATCAGCGTGACAAATTTACAAAGCCACCCTGCCCTCATCCGCGCCCCGTGATTGAAATAACAGAGGTGGGCAGGCTGCTTATGGTCAGATAACCGCTACCTACAAGACTTAGGCTACATTATAACACTCAACGTTAAAAATCCAAGAAGAGCATCACCTATGACTGGAGAAGACTCGTTTGAATAATGAATTCAGAAAAACGCGATAACAATTGCTTTGCTTGTAAGTGTGGTTTGAACGGTGGGGAAAGCCTATCCGTAATAAACAAATATCTTTCGGGTTAAATGATTGATCAGAGGCTGCCTAATTCGTTGGCAACGCGTTAATAATAAAAAATAAATACACATTCTACCTACTTAAGCAAAATGTGTTCGTTTGTTTGTAGACCTAACAGGCTGCAGTTACACTCGGTTGAACATACTGAACTCGGAGAGCCTCTAACTCCGCGCGAGCCAACACACGTACATTTGAGTTACTCACCTTACCGAAAGTCAACAGAAGTCTCCAAATTCCGTTACGACGTCTTGTTTCCCCTTTATTCTATAACTAAACTCGTCAACTATTTACGCAGGTCTGTTTGTCTTAAGTCTGACGTTTTTCTCAGGTCAACCTTTCCTCCAAGTCTTGCCTCTTTCACTCCTCTGCGACTTTCTTCTAGAGAGAACAGCTCCGACCATCGACATCTTAAGGTAATGCATTCTGCTTCAGGTTGGCTATCCTGTGACATCTCCACAATCTTCACACCTGTGTTATGCAATACAGCGTAAATTCAGATAGTTGATTATTTCGTTAAGAAAATTGTGATAATCTGGAGGAAAAACAGCTAACGTGATAATGTATAGCCTATTAGGTAATCTAAAGGTCTGTATAAAAATGGTACACAATATGCCTGCTTCTCTTGCTGTGACATACTCAACAAAACTCTAAACTAAAATTTAGTAACGTGCCTTCAACGTGGGTTACCATTACAGATGTTTTTTTTTATCGGTATAAGTTATACAATCTTGCATTGATTGGCAACATTACTGTGAACCTGAACACAATTAACCAGTCATGATATTGAGCAGTAGGTCTGTCCCAGATCAATACTTTTTTATTAGTGGCTTTTCTGCAAGGAAAACATATACTGACAATGGCTGTGAAAGACTGATTGATATGACAACGTTTGGACATCCAAAAAGTGACAACAAACAATATAAGCCATTGTTTCTTTGACACTTAATTATAATTTTTAGATGCACATCTCCCAAATGTATCTTAATATTTTAAATTAGCAGGTACAAAGGCAAAATATTAAAATGTTAACAGCTTAAAGAGAAGAATGCTCCGATTGGAACACTGAGACACTAAGGCACAATGTTGGCTTCAATTGAATCATTTCATTTCACTTTACCACAACACTGCAGGGTACAAGACAGGTGTACTTTGTAACTACTTAAAACAAGATCATTTATACATATAAAAACAAATCTTTTATTAAAAAAAAACAAACATCACTGCCCTTAAACTACATGAACCATCAGTGCAGTGAAATTGTGCAAAGCTCTAAGAACCCAAAAGTCTTCCCTTACACTGAAATAAATAGAAGAGGTTAAATAAAAATGGAGGCACACCTCTGCAACAAGAGACGAGAGAAACATGTGGCCGTTACGTGGTCCAGATGCACACTTAAAAAACAAAAACAAAAAGTATGTCCTAGAACCCTAAAAGATTTCACTGCTCGTTTCCCTGAAAAGCTTTACTTGAACCAAACTGCTGAATGACTCTTTGCAGAGGATTCCTAAATGAACAACATAAACTTGACTAGACTTGTATGCTTATATTTTTACTGAGGGTGTGCATTTTACAGTAGTGCACAGACCATTAAGCTTCTATACAGAACCTATGTTTAATGTGTTTCTGCCAATTTCATTTGTATACAACTGGCTTAGAGATAAGCTAAATGATCACACAAGCATTTTTCCATGCACAACAACAAATGAAGTTGTTTACATTGCGGTGGGTGGGCACTTTGTTTCAGCTTTAAACCTATTGGTTCTGTCTTCAATTTCTGTGTACTCCTTGGTTGCTAGAAAATCTAGTTGAGGAAACCAAAGCCACGGGAGAGTACGCTATAGCAAAATACAATATCGAGTGGAGGTACTATGGCAGTGCTAGACTGGCTAATGGAAGAGGACCTTTCTGTTTTAAGAGTGAAATGTCTAAAGTTAATTCATGCCACCAGAGCATCTTGGTCATTTCATGCTCATTCAGCACAATGTCTATGAAACAGGAATACAAGCAAGTAGAAGCATCAGATCCCCACACCAAAGACCTCGACATCTTATATCAACATGAATCTTTAACATGTTTATTTAAACACGCTCATTTCTCAACAAATTAAGAATATCAACAGCTTGTAGAATAGGCGGTCTGTTTTGTGTTTATTTGTTTGTTTGTTTTCTGCATGACCTTTGATTTCTGTGTGTGTGTGGGGGGGGGTCACCAGCAGGGGTTCATATTTTGACAGTGTGGGCATGTTTCTTGCACAGGGGCTTGTCCTTCTTGGAGAAGAAAGTTTGGCCCTCAAGACTGGTTTGGCAGACCTGTAGAAACCACACAAGTATGAGATGAACAGGAGCAGGAGCCTGGACTCTGTCAGAAGGTTAAAACTGCTGACTAAGGGTTTGTTTGCATGCATGTAGATATTTTTATAAACACGTTTTTTTATCTGTTCTTTCTTTTCCATTGAATCCAGCGTTCTGAAAGATCTCTGCTTTGGAGGGTATTTTAAAAAATATCTGTCTGAACTGGCTAATACTGTTGATGTGTAAATGAAAAATATATTGGCATTTTTTATATTGATATTGATATCAATTTTTAAAAATATCTAGATATGCATGTGTAAACAGGGCATAAAAATAAGAAATGTTGTTTGTCAAAGCTTAGACAGAGTTCATATCTAGATATGCATGTGTAAACAGGGCATAAAAATAAGAAATGTTGTTTGTCAAAGCTTAGACAGAGTTCATGCTTTTCTGCTTTCTTTCTCTGCTTCCTTCCAGAAGATATATGAATCACTCCACCAAACATAAGACTTTTTCATAAGACCTTTTTTATGAATGCATCTTTCATATTGTGCTGCACAGACACATCAAAGCCTCTCAGGTAATACTGTTTTATTTCTTTATTGCTGATGCCAATACTTCCTGAAGCCTTTGGGAGATATTTATAAAATCATATTTCCCACTCTCTGTCTCACTGTCTCACACCTAACCCACACACATCACACACAAATAAACACAGACACACACACACACACACACACTTCTCAGCTCTCCTGCTTGTTTGCTACTGCTCTCCTGCTTGCTACTGACTTACCGCACACACAAAACAGGTGTCATGCCAGGTGAACCCAAGGGCCTCCAGGAACTTGTCTCCAGCTTCGATGGGGAAGTCACAGCCGTGGCAGCTCGTCCCAAACAGCTCGTAGTAATCTGCAGGTTGCACAGAAAGCAGTATGAGAATCAGGAGCAATGTGTTGCCTCTTGTAGTGGTATGAATTGGGTAAATAGCACAGGTGGAAAAGTCACACACACACACACATACACACACACACACAAACACACTCACACACACACATACAGACAAACACATACAGGTGACCCTCACCTCTCTCACAGTAGGGTTGTCCATCCTCCAGGTGGAAGGTGTTGTTACGGATGGGCTGCTGGCAGGACGTGCACAGGAAGCAGGACACATGCCACGTCTGTTTCAGAGCATTGATCACTTCCTGGATCAACAACACCACACACACACAAACACTTGAACATCACCAACATACACCTGTTTGCTTGTATGCAGTGCATCAAGTTTTGTCTCTTTCCCCTGGTTTCCTGAAACTTGTCCGCCCTGGTTTCAATACATGTTACTGACATAAGCATTTACTAATTCCATGAAGTAAGTAAACTTTATAAGTAAGTCAAAGATGAAGTTGTTTTGAGTCACCATGTCTTACTTAACAGTGGTTATTCAAGCATACAGCACACTCAAGAAAAACCAAAGATGGCCTCATTTGAGTTGGCCTTTGGGTGACCTTCATTCCTGTACCTTGTTTTATATCAATCAGCTAATGTTACTCACAGCTGCATGTTCTTGATGACTGTGTTTTGAGAAATTGTTAACAAGCATGGATGGGCCGCAGCTAATGCAAGGGAGAGCTATCTTTTTTGCGAGGGAGTACAACAATACTGTGACAGTTTGTGTTTTGAAAGCAAGACAGTCACTCTAAGTTTGGCTTGGGCTTCAGGGATACGCTGCGCTTTGATGACTTTAAAATTACTCATGGTGTTTCATGTCGTCTTCAGTTCTGTGTTTGTATTAAAACATTTTGCCTTCCCAAGACGGCTTGCTTGCGGGAAAATCGCTCGGGGCTCGGGATGACTTCCATGTGCTGACCCCGGCATGGTTTGACGTTCCGAACAGGATCTTCCAGACAGCTTTGAACCAGATCCCCCTTTTCATCCCCCAGAGAGGCACCAGGACTTTGTCCCATGCTGCATATCCTCTCCCAGCATATCCCAGCTCCTATGTAAAGTCATTAGAGGAGTCTTCCCAGAATGCCCTAGCGGCTCTCTCTTTCCTCTTCTTCTCTCTTTTCCCTCTCTCTCTCCCACTCTCTCATACATCTTCCCAGCATGCCTCAGTGACTCCCTCTTTCCCCTTCAAACACACACACACACACACATACACACACACACACACACACACACACACACACACACACACACACACACCTGACCTCTATTGCACCTTAAGAGGTCTTAGAGCAGTTCTGTGAAGTGGAGCTAACACCAGAGTGGACCAGGACCAGTGCTAACCAAGACACTTCAGAGAGCACAGGGAGATCATGAAACACTCTGATCCAGATTAAAAGCCCACAGAGAGAGAGAGAGAGAGAGAGAGAGAGAGAATGAGATAAAGGGACAGAAAGAGAAAAACAAAGAGAGACAAGAAGGGAGAGACATTAAGGAAGGGAGGACTTGTGATAGAGAGAGAAAGAGAGAGAGAGAGAGAACACTCAAAACAAGAGATTAAGAGGACTCAAGTATGAAAAGAAGGAGTTGATGGAAAAAAAGCAAGTGAGGATAAAAGAGGAAAAAAGGCGCAGAGGACCAGGGCACACTTGAGAAGGGGAAAGACTGGCACTCAGGCATTCCTGCATTTCCCATGTGATCCCAACATCCCCTCAGATCACCCTCGCTCAGGCCGACCTCTGACCTTTGACACACAGACCTTATCTACCAGATCTCTCCGGTATGCTGTGGTATGAGTGCAGCAGAAAACACAGACACATAATAGGCCTTTAAATACGCCTGAAATTACAACAATAACAAAAGATTTGGCGGTGATGAAATAGTCGAGACAACTCTCCACTGCGCTTGTTCTGTGTTCACACACTACTGTGTGTGTGTGTGTGTGTGTGTGAAAGAGTGAGAAAGAGAGAAACAGGCAAACTTTTGTTGTTGCTCAACATTACTTGTGGGATTTTTTAACAGTGCCACGCCCTATTCACTTAGCGACTAGCCACGAAAAACTATGAAATGTTTAATTAATTCAGTAATTACGAGCAAGTTATAACTGGCGACTCTCGAAATCTCCTGAGACAAGTGACCGGCGTGAAACAAAATCACTACAAATGCATCAGTTTTGCGTTTGCTCTTCTAGAAGCTTGGGCCACTCACCCCCAGGACTTTCCCCTGGCATCTGGCGCAGGTGGGGGCCAGGAACTCTTCGTAGCAATGCTCGCAGTAGACGTTGCCCCGCTCCTCCACGAAGCCCACTTCTGCCAGTGAGGTGCGGCAATGGGCGCAGTTAAACTCCTCAGGGTGCCAAGACTTCCCCATGGCCACCAGGAATGGGCCCCTACCCAGAGAAATGAACAAGAAACAATCCAGAAGTGTTGAGTCCCACCCAGCCATAACATATTACATGAAACACAGGGTCACTGTGTTCACGCTCCTCATTACATTTCAGAAACAATGACTGAATGACTTGCGGTAATAACAGCCTAATATTGCCTAATACACTGACCTTGGCTGACATTACACTGCCTCTCGAATCGCGCATGACTGAATGGACCTCCAGGTGCCTCACCAGCAATAAAAGCAAAGCTAGTACATTACAGTCTTACCAAATCTGTTTGGAACTGCAGGGAAACATACTCTTGTAACTTTACACTCCCTGCAACTGAATCATTGTAACTTTAAGCACTACCTGAGTCAGGTCAGAAGATATAATCTTCAGAAGCTGGAGAGTAAATATTAACCTGGGGCACCTCCACATTGTCACTAAGGTCTCAACCAGAGTAGACAAGTGGCACAAGCTTGTTGAGTGTTACACACAGTGGGTTGTGCAGGACTGTGGAGGGTGATGTACTGCCTCTGTAACATGTAGCAGGGGGAAGCCAGTTACAAATGACCTGATTAGTCTAAGGGGGGGAAACAAAAGGACGCTCAGAGAGGGGATATCAACTCTGAGGGAGAGGCTGTCTCAGGGAGTCAGCCAAGGGGGCTATTGTGTGGAACTGGTGTCAGTTACACACCCCTGCCTTAGAGGGTGAGTCAGAAAGATGGATGGAGAAAGGTGTGTGTGTGTGTGTGTGTGTGTGTGTGTGTGTGTGTGTGAAAGAGAGACAGAATATAACCCAGAAGAAGAGAGATGGGCAGAGAGACAAACTGAGCGAGCAAGAAAAGAGAGGATGCAACAAAAAAGGAACGTGGGAGAGGAAAGAAATGAAAAAATAAAATAAAACAGAAAAAGACAGCAAGAGACAGAGACAGAGAGTGAGACAGAGAGAGGGGAGAGAGAAAGAGAGAGAGAGGGAGAAAGAAGGAGAGAGCCCAGCTTGTGTTTATGAAGGCTGAAGGACAAGTAGCAGATGAAAGTGAACTTTAATCACAGAGGGCCAATCAGGGTTGCCTTCAGTGTTGCATTTGCCTTGCCAGTGGCCTAAGAGTCCATCTGGACTAATAAGCCAGAAGTGGCTGGACAACAGTGACCTTCACTGGGCTGATCAAAGCCCAGTGAAGGTGCACGGGCTCCACCGGAGAGGACCAGAGATATAGTCAAACATGGGAAAAAAGGTGGAGAAATGAAAGATCAAGGGAAATTAGCTTGACCTTTCTTTATTTCCTCAAACTCAGCTCTCACATACTGTGCAGAGACAACACATGCCACAAGACATTAAAATCATGACCTTTCTCTGGGTGTAATTGGCCAGTGTTTAAGTGATGCTTTAAGAGAAAGAGAAAGAGAGAGAGAGAGAGAAAGAGAGAGAGTACATGCGTGCAAAGATGTGACACAGTACACACTCACATCTATCCATCATGCAATCCAAAGCTACAAAGATTTGCAATGACAAGTTCAGGATTTGAGTTAAGACCAACCAAATGGCGGGTTGTGATGTTACTGCTGCTCTGGCTCCAGGTGTGGTGTGTGGTGTGGGGTGTGTGGTGTGTGGTGTGTGGTGTGTGGTGTATGGTGTGTGGTGTGTGGTGTATGGTGTATGGTGTGTGGTGTATGTTGTGTGGTGTGTGGTGTGTGGTGTGTGGTGTGTGGTGTGGTGTATGTTGTGTGGTGTATGGTGTGTGGTGTGTGGTGTGTGGTGTGTGGTGTGTGGTGTATGGTGTGTGGTGTGTGGTGTATGGTGTATGGTGTGTGGTGTATGTTGTGTGGTGTATGGTGTGTGGTGTGTGGTGTGTGGTGTGTGGTGTATGTTGTGTGGTGTATGGTGTGTGGTGTGTGGTGTGTGGTGTATGTTGTGTGGTGTATGGTGTGTGGTGTGTGGTGTGTGGTGTATGTTGTGTGGTGTATGGTGTGTGGTGTGTGGCGTCCGTACCTGATGACCACGTTGCAGGCGGCACACATGGGCGTGCGTGTTCCGGCAGCCACGTGCTCCGCACGCTGCACCAGGGAGTCCTGGTCCATGGGGTGGGGCTGGGGGGCGGGACGCGCTGGGGCTGGCCTGGGAGCGTTAGCGCTCGCATTGCCACCTCCGCTCACACGGCCGAACGACGGCTTAACGCCCGCCTTGGACACACCTGAGAAAAGCGGAGAGAGCAGAGGGATTAGACACATGAGCACAAGATACACACACACACACACACACACACACACACACACACACACAACACAGCCACAGACCAGCGCAGGCAGTGTCTCAAAATAATTCATTTTCCTAAGGAGGAGTATGAGAACTTCAAAAGTAGAATGAAGGTCTTCTCATACACTTAGTCAAATCCCATGGACATCAGACAGTATCTTAGGACTAGATTTCCCCTTTTTTTGTGATTTTGTGATATGTGTGTGTGTGTGTGTGTGTGTGTGTGTGTGTGTGTGTGTGTGTGTGTAGTGGGGCAGTGTTTTGAGTACTGAAAAGAGCTCTGTGCTAGATATGGCCTCAGAATGCCTCCTGCCAGTCTCCGTCAGTGGTCCCCTGTCTGTCCATCTGTGAATGGAGTATCTTCTCACACACACACTCTCTCACACACACACACACACACAGCACAAAAACAAAGGGATTGCTTTTCTCTTCCGAAGCAGTGGAAAACACACTCTCCCAGCACAGGAGGAGACACCTGGAATAATAACCCCCGGGTCCGGAACACCGCGACAGGAATGCTGAGACAATCCCGTCCTTCTCATACCCCTCCGGTGGACAGACAGGGGGGGTCAGAGGTCAAGTCCCTTAAGAGGGGAAATAGAGAGGCACTTTTTTTGGGAAGAGTCAGTGGGGTGTGTGTGTATGTGTATGTGTGTGTGTTGGGGGGGGGGGGGGGTGACAGAATCAAAGATGAGGCTTTTGGGGAGGTCAGGGAGCGAGGAGGAGGGGGCGGGGGGGCAGAGGACATGAACAAACAGGAGAGTTTGATGGCAGTGGGCTAAGAGATCCAGCTATCAGAGAGAGCACAAGGAGCAGAGACAAGAAAGAAGGAAGAAAGAGAGAGGCAGAGGAGACACAGACAACTCCAGAGAAAGAGAAGGAGAGGAGATGAAAGAGCAGAGGGAAGAAGCGAGAGGGGGAGGAGGAGGAGAGGAGGAGATACTGCAAAGAAAATCATAGAAAAGATTTCAAGTCAATTCAATTATCAAGTCAATTACATTTGTCAGTTGGTGCAAGAACTCCTTAAAGTCTAGAGCAACTCAGTGAAGTGTCTTGCTCAAGGGTACAAAGGTAAAATTAAATCCACCATTTGTCAGACAACTGAACGCTGGTGCTGCTCCTTAGCTACCACATTATCACTACTATGCTACTTAAGCTCCTATCACTGCCACTATCAACGTGTGTTAGAGAGGTCAAGGGTGAGGGAGAGAATAGTGGCTAGTTAGCCGCTATGCTACCACTGCAGAAAAAGTCTTGAGCACAGTGGAATTGGAGTGGGAAAAAGATCAAGGGTGAGGGTGGAGTGACTCATTAGCCGCTACGCTAAAACTGCCACTAAATGACAGAAAGGTCTTAAGCACAGTTAAGACAGAGTGAAAGAGAGATGGAGGGTGAGAGAATGATACAGTGACTGGAGAGAGAGAGAGAGAGAGAGAGAGAGAGAGAGAGAGAGAGATGTGTTGTGTGTGTTGTGTAGGGAGCCAGTGCAGCTAAGGGCTTATCTTCATCTGATTAACATCTGGGGGATGTCTCTTCTGACACTGCCAGAGGCCAGGAAAGCTCAGCTCAGCTGGAACAAAGATGTGTGCACGTGTGCACGTGTGTGTGTTTGTGTGTGTGTGTGTGTGTGTGCGCGCACGCGTGTGCATGTGTATGCGTGTTAAGTGCATTGTGTGTGCAAGCTCTACACAGGCATGTTCTGTGCATATGTGTGCATATCAAAAATATCTGTTCTCCTCTGTGTTTAAAATTGCGCCTGCCAATATTACTAACTGTGCATGTGTGTGTGTGTGTGTGTGTCTGTGTGTGTGTTTGTGTCTTTCCCCCTTAGATCACCCACACAGTTCTTGTTCATGAGAGAGACATTGCATCACCACATCCAGAAGCTTGATCAGATAAGACTCTACAGTTTCTGCCAGACACCATGTATTTATCACTGTGACATGTCCAGCTACTCTCCCTTCCAATACCTGAGCATGAGAGTGTCTCTCCTCTCATCCCTATTCACAGAACTGTTCCCTTTTCAGTAGGCAGGGAGGTCCACTAATCCGACTTATTACACTTACATCCAAAGCTTCCAGCTGGGCCGCCATGAAGGGACTCTGACGGCCGTTTGATGAAGTGCCCATTTGTGTAATATGGAGCAAATTAGAGCTTTGTGATTCAACTCCTGGCTTTTATCTCCAGTCTGGCAGACAGACACAACATCAACTGAATCCTTTCAGTACTTACTGTGCATCCGCGGACATACACAGACTTCGCCCGCAGTCAAGCCAAGATATACCTTTTAGTTTCCACAGTTTCCCTTAATAGGGTCTAATCATCTTTCTGACAAATTTCCTTATCCAGCAAGCACCCTGTCTGTATCTCCTTAAAAGGTTTCAAGTCATGTTTAAATATCTCCATACTAACATGTCCTCCCTCATGTCCTGATTCACTAACAGAAGACCACTTCACTATCAAGAGTTATTGCAGTAAGTTGGATCAGGGCACATAAACCGATTGGACGACAGAACCATATCATCTTACCACAACTTTTCAAGCTATTAGCTGAGGTTACATAGATTCTGTAAAACGTATACATGGGAATGCGTTTCTATCTCTCAGTCTGCTTTCTCATGACATCATCATCTCGTTCTGATTTATTGTAAACAATGCCAAAGACACTGCAGTTAATTCATGTGTGCAGTAAACACACAGATGTGGTTAATATATGGTTTAGATTTTTTAAGTTAGCATAAAATACTGTCCAATGGTTTATACATGGGAATGCTTACATTAGGAAAATGACTGTATAGTTACACTATACGCTACGCTATACACCATACAGAAGTAGTATGAGTTAATTATACAGCTATACATAGTAATAAGCGTAGATAACAGAGCAATGTATACGTTTTTGTTGTGTTGTGTCTGATAGCTGCTGTTCCAAAGCAGTTATCAGACACAAAGTGAGTCTATGTCTACCCATCCCAACACAGTGACCATATTTCAGGGGAAAGAAAAGAAAATCGTTTTGTTTTTCAGGAAGCTACTTAAGTCCAAATGTGAGGTTTGCTGTGGGGATCATTTGCATGAAATGGGTCCCATATGTCTTGTCTGTGTGTGTGTGTGTGTGTGTGTGTGTGTATGTGTGTGTGTGTGTGTGTATATGTGAAAAGCGACAACAATCTTACAGCCAGAGAGTCAGAGCCAGAGTTCTCCTTGCCCAAAGAGAGCCTGGAGGCACTCTGCAGTTCACTAATAGACTCTAATTAGGCAGATTCTCCTGATCCTCACCACATCCCTACCACACAGAGCCTGTCTACACATCTGTGACCTGTAACTCATGGGATCCTCATAGCTTCTACCTGTGCTACAATCAAGAAGCTAGGAACATAACTTGCTTTTGGATTCTAAAACACAGAATGATATCAAACAACTCCCCTTAAGCACTACTGACATAATTAAAAAAAACAACAACAACATATAAATTAATTTGATACCCCATAGTGTGATTTTAATCAAAATGAAAGTTTTTAATTAAGCACCCAAAGGGCCATATCTCAAGGGAAGTAAAAACCCCTCTTACTCTTCTATGGATGGGCTGATGAGTACAGAAAAAGGTGTTTGGAAGGCATATAGTGACACCTGTTGGACATTTGCTGAACTGCTCCCCAGTCTAAACCGATCCCAAGAGATGTTTAGACATTTTATCACCCGTGCTAGAGAGAGAATGTGTGAATCTCGCAAGATACAGAGCAATTTCATCCTTCATTTGCCCACTCCAACCAAGGGGAATCTGGAATTAAACGTCTGGCAGGGTGACTACACACATCTGCAGGAAATAAAAGCTTGCAAGAGTGCCTCCATAATCATCTCCTTGAATGAATCCCAATGTCCCCCCTTACCCCAAGTCCTGAAACCTGAAAGATTGACATAAGTCGGCTACACATGAAGCCAATTCTTGCCAATTCCGTCCTTAAATTCAGTCGCATATCCCCTTTGGTCAACTGTTGTTGTTGTTATTGTTGTTGTTGTTGTGCTCTATACATACACTTGACTTGACTTGACTCGTCTGGTAAGCAAAGATTTGAATCTGAGTTTATCAGCATGATGATACAGAGGCTGATTACTTGTGTGTACTCGTGTGTGTGTGTGTGTGTGTGAGTGTGTGTGTGTGTGGTACTCTATGGTGCTCAGGTTTGGGATCAGACGCGGAGTACCTCCTGTGCTGCTGGGCTGCCAGGATTTGGAAGCAGCTGGGGCGACTCCGTTGCCATGACGAGGGCCTCCGGTGGACACTTTGGTTTTCAGTGGAGCACTGGTGTGGACATCTTCGACCACTTCACTGGGGAGGGGAGAGAAAAAAAAAGAAAGAGATGCTTAAAGAGATTTTAAAAAGAGTGAAAAAGTGAATAATGCACATATGCTATAGAGTGGCAGAATATTTTCATTTATTTAATTGATTAACATTTAGATAAAGTCAGCAAGCTATTGCATAAGATGTAGATGTCTTCAACACAAAGTCAATATTTACTGGAATTTGTTCTTAATAACAAAAACACAACCTAAACCACTTAAATTTTCCAACATTCTGCATACAATCTGTTACCGGCTCTCAAGTCATCGACCGACCAAAGGACTGAAGGACTGTGGGCAGCCATGGCTCACTGGGAAATATGTGGGCAAAGGGGGGGGAGGGGGCACATCAGCCTTCCAATGTCCATATTCATGCCTGAGGCGCTCTTGAGCAAAGCATTTGCTTCCTGGATGCAGTGGCTGTGTGGATTCACTTGCTAAGTCCTCGCCGCCTGTGTGTGTGTGTGTGTGTGTGTGTGTGTGTGTGTGTGTGTGTGTGTGTGTGTGTGTGTGTGTGTGTGTGTGTGTGTGCGTGTGTGACCAGTGACCTCAGATGGGGTAAAATGCAAAAAAAAGAGGAATTTCCCTAAGGGATAAATGACGTCAGACCTTCCTTCTTTCCTTTATCTTGACGAAGTTTTGCAATCAAAGCATAACTGACTTGTGGTCTAAAAAATTCAACACAACACCTAAGTGCCCTGAGGCCACTATGTTGTATAAACAAACAAGCATTCACGGTGACATAAAATAAACAAATGATCTATCAGTCATCAGAAATCTATCAGTGCCTTCAAAGATCAGTTCTGAAGTACTACTTCACCACATTATGAAGGATGAGTGGGAGGTGTGCAGAGAACTCATGCCACGGACAAACCCCCACCTCAGAAGTAACTCTGCTGCTGGGGGCAACAATGACTCAGGACTCCATTTAGCCTTTCTGAGTAAAGAATCTAATTACAGAGAGCTAAACACGCCGGAATGGGAATTTAATGAGCACATATTATTTCTGCCACAAACGGCAAGAGAATTGGGCCAAAAAAAAAAAAAAAAAAAACTAATTAGCATACCATCTCTGTCGCTAAAATTGTTCACACACCTAGAATGTGGTTCATTAAATGCTGCAAAAAAAGAGATTTAAAAAGTTACTTTGTTAAAACAGCCCTGTCTGTGGCTTCTGAGTACACTTTAGCTAAGTCACCGTGGCCTAGATTACAGCGTGTAGCAGTTCCCTTTTCCTGCTAACTTGTGTCACTCTTAGTCACTCTTAGGCCACCACAGGAGCCTACTAGCTCCCCTCAGCAAAGATTCCGCATGCAGATGATGCAGATGTAGTGATGCTACACTATGGAACTAACTGGAACTGCACAGATGTGCCGAATGAGTAACATCAAACCAGTCACCTAAAAATGATTCACAGGGGATATAATTTTGCCCTTACCCAACACTCTGCCTTCTTTAAAGATATATTTATATCTATTTTTTTATAATTATTTAATATATTTAAAAAAAAAAAAAATATATATATATATATATATATATGATGCAATGTATTGTGTACAACAGGCCAGTCTGTGGGTCTGCAATATCAAATAAGCACAGGCAGGAGCTGGCCAAGCTGTGTATGGTTGAGAAGCAGCTAGACAGACACAGAGCCAGAAGGACTGTGTGTGCTGGCTAGCGTCTGTGCCCTTTGAATGCCGAAACAGAAAGGTCTGGCTTTATACGTGGGGAAACAGCCGTTCATCTCGGCTGTCATCATATTCTTAACATTGTTAAAATTGTTATGGTTGAAGTTTGAGTCAAAAATCTACATAAATCAGTGAATCTGGTTTCAACATTCACTAAATGTGAGCTGTGAGCTCCAGATATCATTCAGTCTATAATTCATCATTCTTCCCATGAGCTGAATTTCCTCTGGAATAAGTAAGGTATGTGAAGAAATAAGTCAATATCTATCTATCTATCTATCTATCTATCTATCTATCTATCTATCTATCTATCTATCTATCTATCTATTTATCTACCTATCTAGATAGCGCTCTCTCTCTCATTTGCTCCCTCCCTCTCTATCTGAGCTGCAATTCTAGGGATTGTTCTCTCTATACGGGAATGATGTCCAGTCATAATGACCTTTTTGTGTTCTTAGTGCCTACAATTACTGAAAACCTCAACCACAGAAAGTGAAATACAGACAAACACATGCAGTAACCTAAAAGAGCCATAAGGAGGCGCCACCAGTCAGAATCTCTCTCAGGAGTGGCTTCACAATGTGGTCCTACTTTCATTCCCAAACTCACAATGTATCTCTGACTCAGTAAGCCACCTGCACTATTGTGTACAGTTGTTTTGATTGGACATTTAACATTATACAGTCTTTTGCATGGGGCCGTAGACACACAAAAAAATCATATGCAGTTTTTCTCATGATACATTGCAGCTCCTGCAGAAAAATAAATAAATAAACACTGCATAATAAACAGCTTGTGTTTACCTAATTCAATTACCAGTGCCAGAACAGGATACTCTGGGATTCTAACATAAAGCTCGCTGTGAGACAAATGTGTTTGTGTGTGTGGGCACATGTGTGAAGCAGTATAATTTTTCGGTGTGATTTGCAGAAGCACAAAGAATGCTGCACAGAGACCAGGGAGAGAGTAAAGAGGCAAGGCAAAGGAAGCAGGAAAACAAAGGGATTTTATTGAGAAAAATCCACCACTGCAACAAACTCTCAAACTATCATGGTGCACGGGGGGGAGGGATTCAGGAATTCGATTTAAATATTTTAAATATTTAAATATTTTAACTTATTTAGAGGACAGAAGGAAGGCACAGTAATCCATTTCTAATCATGTCACGGTAAAACAGTGTGAAAGAAAGCCGAAGGAAATGAAAGGATAAAGTCTTCTCCGGAAAAGCAGGAAAAGCATGCTCACTCGAGGGGCAGAATACTTTAACAGATACGATGCTGTTCACAAGCTCTTGACTACATTCACACATTTGTCCCTTAGGGCAACACTAATTTAATATTCATTTCGCAGACATACTGTAAATCATAAGGCATGTTTTTTTTCGCTAATTTAAGAATGACGCACTTAGTGTGCTGCTCCCACTCACACACACACACACACACGCACATACACACACACACACACAGGGGCACGCACACTCAGATACATACACAAAGACATGCACACACACACATACACACACACACACACACACACACACACACAGGAGCACACACACACACATACACACAGCCGTGCAAACAGACATACAAACACAAAAACAAAAATAAACCCACACGCACACAGATATAACCACACACACAGACACACACACACACACACACACAGACACATGAGGACAGACACACACACCCACGGATCCTAGATTACTGCACGTTGAGCACTCTCGCCGAGACCCCATGGTGCCAGTCACGGAGCTTATTATACATAGGCCCCACCACTGCCGGGTCCACTTTGGTCACCCTGGCAACCGGGCGCAGAGCAGGGATGGTGAGAGGGTAGGGGGCAGAGGCGAGCCCCAAGAAGAAAGGACAGGACAGGACAGGACAGCACAGGACAGGACAGGACAGGACAGGACAGGACAGCAAAGAAGGGAAGAAAGAACAGAGTCATTAGTTGAAGAGACCGCAGAAGCAAGCTACTGAAAGAGAGCAAAGGCAAAACTCTGGCACACGCAAAACATGCTAGCATGCAGGGCCTCGCACGCATCCACATGCGCACAGCAAACGCAAAAAACATATAAACATGGGGTTGGTGACACTCATCCAAAATGCTTTCTGGGGTTAACCGTTGTTGAGCTCAAACGGCCCATGCAGAAAATGATGGTGCTGGTTTGAATTATGTAGCCTGTGTTTACTAGCGTCTCCACACACACAGAGCCTTGTGTCTCCCAGAGCCAACGGCTCATCTGGCTAATGCGCCTTTCGCCAGACAGTCCCACACATCTCAGGCGAAATTTGGTTCGGTTTGCCCTGGAAAAACTCAATTTCCCATAATCCCACATGATTAGCCCACAGATATGTCGCACCAGCCTATTTGTGCACACAAAAACTGGTTTTGAGGAAGCAAATGTCAGGAGAATTAAGAGCAACTTCCACTTCCAGGTGGGCCTGGTCTGGATGTTAGTCAGGCCTATCATCAGGCCACTCCTGTGGGCTTCTCTGATGTGGCCGCCTGCCCAAACCCGATGGAAGTCTCCGTCCTGAGACCACACCGGAAACTGGGTTGATGCCCATGCAACTTGGCTTCAGGCAAGAAAATACTCCCCAAAAAAATTAAAAATAAAATAAAAAACCCATCCGCTGAGAGCGTGACGGGGGCCCGTGTTAGTGGAGCCCGCACGACGCATACATGCCTAGCAACGGTAACGACAAACACTGGGGCGCCAGTCACGCTCACGTCCGTGCGGAGTGAACAGCACAACCACAGCACCAGAGCCCCGTGCAGACAGACCACCATCCCACCATTCAGGCACTTACTTCTTTGCAGAGCTGTTCTCTGGGGCTGCATCTAAAGAGATATAAAAGACAGAGACAGAGGGAGAGAAAGAGAGAAAGAGAGAGGGAGAGAGAGAGAGAGAGAGGGAAGATAAATGAAAAGTTCCACCATACAGTAAACATGAATGACAAGCGCTGAATATGAAATATGAAACTAGTACAAGGCCACTGGAATAACAAATCACAGCTTAAGACTACAGACAGTTTGTGCTGTGGTTGAAACAGTGAGCTCTGCTGAATATTCTTTTTTGTGAGAGCGTGTCTATTTTCCTGATGCATCCAACAGCATTTTAGTGTATTCAACATATCTGAGGACTTTTGATGAAATGCTTGACGTGATGAGACACATACTCTCATCAAAGGCGGCTTTTTATTGAATTCAAAATCTGCAGATAAGAAATATGACTGCCTGTCGGGACACAATAAACAATTGACTGCTTTCAATTGCCATCAATAAAACCTTATCAGAGAGATTTCTATCACTGAAAGCCCTAAACTAGGGATGTCTACAGCTTGCTAAAAGTAAGGGAGGCTGATGTAAAGTTCATTAATAATAACTGTTATTATTATGGCCTTTGTGGGCTAAAGTTAGCCAGATCCTCAAACCCCAGATACACATACTATTCCATTTTCTGAGAGAGATACAGCACCTTCACTTATACACACACAGAAGCATACAGCAGAGAACAGCTAAGTGTCTACAGAGTCTATATAGAGTATTTGTAAAGTCTGTAAAAAGACAGATAAGATTCCATTTATTACATTACATTTATGCATTTAGCAGACGCTTTTATACAAAGCGACTTAGGATGACATTCAAGCTACAGCACAATGAAAAACTAACAAAGAGTGCAAGATGATGATTCTAGGTGGATTCAAACTACAGACCACTTAGAACATTAATCCCTTCTCCTCCTGAGCATTCCGTGGAGATTTGGTTACACCGACGGCTTTTTCCATGCAACGCAATATCCACAGCAAGCTCCTTGTCATGTAGTATTTTCTTAAGCCTAAGCTAAATATGGTTCATCTGTGTGTGTGTGTGTGTGTGTGTGTGTGTGTGTGTGTGTGTGTGTGTGTGTGTGTGTGTGTGTGTGTGTGTGTGTGTGTGTGTGTGTGTGTGTGTGAGCCTGTACATGTGCCTATTTTGCTTGTGTGTATTTATGTGGATAGACATTTGTCTGCGTAAGTACATAAACTTGTGTACTTGTCTGTACTTACAGTATATGCTTGTGCCTGGGCGGCTGTTGGTGTGCGTGTGCTTGTGTGTGTGTGGGGGAAATTCTGAGGTTGCTAACCTACCGAGCAGCATCCCCATCCAGCCCAGCTGTGCAAACACACTCGCGTCTGTCCGTCTGCATAAATCTGAGAGCCTCAGGCATGTTGCCTGGGCAGCTGGACCTTAATGCCTATTCCTCATTATCCTACCTGCTGGAAAGCCTAACCGAACCTCCAGACCATCTGAGCCAATGTCAGCACCAGCAGGCTCCATGTCAAGCGTCCATCCCACCCTTCAACCCAGCTGAGCCTCAGGGTATCCCCATCACTCGTGCCAGGCAAAACTACCTGCCAGTGCTTAGCGTACAGAGTAGCACACTAAAGCCTGGTGCCACACGACTGGCACACGCAGCTGTAGTCTATGGACTGGCATCATGGCTCTGTCATGATCATGTCTTTTAGAACCATGCTATGTGTCAATCAGACATGTCTTTAATTGAGTGGCACCAAGCTTTGGGTGCCATTCCGTCAGTGGCTGCATTGGTTACTGGCATTTGTGTGCATGTCTCTCCCATCATGAGAGACATAGAAACCCCCCTCCCCTTTTATATGGAGCTGCCATCCAGCACTGAACATACATGTCTCATGGCTGCTGAATTCAAGCTTAAGCTTTTCACAGAATGACAAATACTATATAGCCTGTCTATATGGCTAAGTAATGACATTCAGTCATGCATGATGTAAATGCACAATGATGTAAATGCACTATGGTGGTTGTTCCCTGCCCACTAAGGAGTAAAAGATTGTATATTCCAAACACAATTTTAGTGCGCTAGAGGGTGGGCTGATTTGTTTGGGGGGGGGGAGCTATTGGTGGGGGGGGGGCAAAGGGAGGAGAGAGTCGTCCCTCAGACATACCACCATGCTTAGCGTAGGGAGCAAAGAAAAAAATTGTTGAATCCCAATGTCCTCCCTAGTCCTAATCCCTGAACCCTCAAATACTTAACTGTCATGAATCAGCCACACATGTAGTTAAGGGTTTGAAGGGCTAAGGGCTTAGTGCTAAGGGCTTAGGGCTTAGGGGAGACAACTAGTGAGATATTTAGGCAGTCAGTGAGGACAGCCATGAAATAAAAAAAAAAGGAGAAGGGTGGGTAAATTGAATAACAGAGCAGAAGAAAACAAATATAACCCATATAAAAATAGTAAGGAATGGGAGACATGGAGATGAGAGAGGGTGGGGAGAGAAAGAGGGAGAGAGGGAGAGAGGGAGAAAGAGAGAGAGAGAGAGAGTTACTGTGAAATGAAGATGAGTAAAGCAGGAGGGAGAGAGAGAGAACAGAGAAAGGGATAAGAAGCAGCAGCAGAGCCCTGTGGAGGGATGTCACTGTCTGTTGGGAGTCAACCACAGATGTGAATTGACCATAGATATGAATTGACCACAAAAGTGCTTTGACCATAGATGTGAACTGACCACAGATGTGGCTTAACCATAGATGAGTGATAGTGAGTGAACCGTAGATTACAGTCGCTGTTAGTTGTGCACATGCTAGCACCACAAGACCAGTTTCTGGGTAGCGGAAGAATGGAATTCATATCAACGTTGTCGGTTCTCACAGAAATGGCAATAAATTATTTTCTATGGGAGGTGGGTTGAATGTGTGCCGTGCGGCGTGTACCGTTCTCGGTGCCGGTGATCTGGGCCAGGATCCGGAAGGAGCGGGACTGGGAGGTGCCCGTGCGCGGGTGCCAGTCCTCCGTGTCCTCCATCAGACGCTTCTTGCTGGCATCACTGCTGCTGGCCACGGGGGCCGTCACCACCTCACGTTCCGCCGTCAGCACTGGCTTCTTTGCCGTCCTGAGGGAGAATCACACACACACACACACAAATCAGTCTCCTCAATAGCACCACTGTCAACACTGTCAGCTCATAATTTGAATCACTATTTTAATTTGTCCCATCATCACAACTGCAATCCTAATGTAATTTGGATTCATTAGCACTTGACTGGTGAACTGCATATCTCTGTGACACGTCGATTCATCATTTCTCACCAGTAACATTCCCGAACAGGGCCACACTCCAGAACAAAAACAAACAAACAATAAAAATGTTTAACACACACAACCACACACACACACACACACACACACACACACACAGAGAGAGAGAAGCACTCGCACACACACACACACACACACACACACACACACACACACACACACAGAGAAGCACATACACATAAGCACATATGCATACACGCACCCACACATGCATCCACCCACACACACGCACACACACACACATACAAACACACACAGATCTTTCTCACATAGCTACCTGGGAGGGATCTTCCTTCAGGTGGACAGAGAGCAGAAGAGAATGGAATGCAGGGGGGGGGTGGCAGCAGAGGCAGACACAGACACAGAGGAGAACCAGAAAACAGGGAGGACAGAGAGAGATTTGTACAGATAAACTAACCGTGTTACTAATCTAAACAAAACCTCAAATTCCTAAAGCCTAGTTAATATCCCATAAGAAACCACTTACTTCAGAATACTCTGAGGACCACTAAAGAAACAAAGGGGGGCAGAGAGAAAAGCATAGAGGGACTTAACAAAACACATGAAATCAAAACAATTACTGGATGTCATTAATTACAATCAACTAATAAAAAAATGTGTTGCATTAGTAACTGAGAAAACAGACTGGTATTATTCAACCATTGACAATTTTGTCATTATATTTGATTGAGTAGATTTGAATTAGAGGAGAGAGAGAGAGAGAGAGAGAGAGAGAGAGAGATCAGTGTCGGAAATTTAATACTGTTACTATCAACTACAGCATCACAGAGAAATATTTATCATGTCAAATTCCTCTGTCAGCAAGGAAATGAGTTATTCCGACTTGTCTGAGAACTGGCACACAGTCAAGACTTAAAACTGTGTCACTTCACAGGAGGGCTTGTGAAAACTCCAAGCGCAACAGGGTGGTAAATTATGGTTCATCACCACTAGGTGGCAACAGTGGACCCTATGTAATTAGCTGACTGGGGACTGAAAACCACTTTTTTTTTGACAACTTTCTGAGGCAACACAACTTGAGTGCAGAGCACTTGTCTCCCTTCACCTGTGTGTATAAAACTGGGAATACACAGGGTGCTCAAAAATCTCTCATTCTCTCATTCTGTGTGTGTGTGTGTGTGTGTGTGCGTGTGTGTGCATACTCAAGCGGCACACCCATGTCTCTGTGTGTTCTAAAGTATATGGCCTGATGGTGTGATGTGGGCCGACGCACTACGCACTGCTATTAATACACGCCAGAATGCATCATCATGTGTAATTAATAGCAGACCTTAAATAAACACATCAACAGGACAGACGGACACCCACAGATGCCACACACTCACTGCGATGACACGAGTGCAGTGCTATGATAGTGCAGTAAAGTGCTGAAGACAGTGTTGTGACAAGCCAGGATAGGAGTAGATGCGGCATTAACAGATGCCCTGCCAGAGTCTGAGACCATAAAGGTTTAAAGGTGCTTATACTGTATGTATATGTATATGTGTATGTCAATGCATGTGACATTTTCATGGAATTCTGTGAGTGTTTATTATCTTGAACGCAGCTTTTGCCTTCCCTTGCTCTGTGTTTAATACAGCGGCCATACTTTGTAGAATACGTGACGTTACGGGAAAATCAACATGGCGCTACTTGGTTTGCGTGCATGTTAACTTCGGTGAAAATCTAAACAACGCAGATCTCGGGCACTTTTGACATTATGTGAATACGACTGTTCACGTTCTGTTGATATTCTTAGCTCTTTTTTTAACCTAATTTACTGATCCATCTTAATTCTTCACTCTTTTCTTCTCAAATTGCATGCAGGGGGGGAGTGATTCACATTTGCGGTAGTTCCCTGAACTGAGGTCAGTACTCTAATCCAACAGCATGCCAAGACGATAACTCCATTTAACTACTCTAAATAGTCTTTCATCTTATTCTCTTCTTACGTCAATAGAGATCTCGGCCAATTAATCTCCAGTAAAACAGTGAAACAAACTGCTTCTGTGCAATAACTGACTCAGGATCAGATTTATGTTGCTGTCGAGGGAAAGATGTTGACCACATTCACAGCCCTGACTAACCAGAGGTTGGTAGTGCAAGTGTGTGGCTGAGGTGCTTCTGTAAACTAACTAGCTTATGACAACAATATGGCTGTGCAGTTAACCACTAAACTGACTATAGGCCAGGGTTATGGTAGCACTAGGCGTGTGTGTGCGTATGTGTGTGTGTGTGTGTGTGTGCGTATGTGTGTGTGAGTGTGCATGTGTAGTAAACCTTTGTGGTGGGATGACTAATCTGTGGTCATGAGACACAGTGACAGCTGAACCCTCTCCATTCCATCAGGTCCATGCAGACACACACACACACACACACACACACACACACACACACACACACACAGGCTACACTAAATGAAAAGAATATGAGTCACAGGATGGGAGTGAAGATGGTGTTTACCAAGCATGCCTGCAGTCGGAACCTAAAACACACACACACACACATACACACACACATGCATGCAAACACACACATGCACATACATGCAAACACACATACACACACACTAACACACTCACTTGGTCACTACAGGCTGCTTCTGTTGAGAAATATAGGGGGACAATAACATGAAAAGACAAGGAAAAAGGATAGACAGTTACAACAGGAAAATGCAATTTTAGCAGAAGAACCCCTCACAGATGCTTAACAGAAATGTAATCAAACACTCAAGTCAGTAAACAAACACACACAAACACACACACACACACACACATGCAGTTGCTTACTTGCATAGGAGACTGAAACCCTTCTGACGTAAGTGCATATTGATATGTTTACCAACTGACTCAAACCAATCTATATGTGTCTGTGCTTGTTCATGATGGTTGCATACACATGATTAAGTTTCCCATTGTCTCAAATCTAAGTAAGTAGTTTTATAAAACTAAAATCAAGGCATTTTTTTTACCAAACTGCAACAAAGAGACAAATGTGACTGTTAACTAATGCTCAGGAGTGATGAGGAGGCTAATTACAATACTCCCACACATTAACAAGGAGCACCTTGTGACATGTGCTGTCACCAAAGAGCAACAGGGGCAAAGAAAAACTCTCTTGTCCAAGGAAGAAACCTTGGGCAGGGGGAGGGAGCCATAGGTGGCTGTAGGTGAAGTGGGTGTACTTCAAGCATATTTCAAGTGGACGCAAATAACCCCATGCAAAAAATATTATAGTAATAATATTAGTAATAGTATTACTGTAGTAATGCATGGCCATGTATGTACACTGAATAACAGGATATACTGTGTATCTATACATTGAATGACTTATCTGAGATTAGTTTTGCTCCATTTTGTTGGTGTTCTGGATGTGACAGTTTCGCATAGAATTGCCCATGTATACTATATGTAATTCAGTATTTCTATTGTGATGTATTGACGATATAACGTTTTTGAGCAGGACATGCGGGCCCTGCACTCACCCCCAGACTAAAGCCCGTAACTCGCAGTACCACAGACTGGGAGCTGATCACACTGCATTAGCAAGTTAGCTAAAAACCACAGGGTGCTGGTCTCACTTACTGCCATGTCTCCTGGGCAGTTGAGGGTTCTGTGTGTGTGTGTGTGTGTGTGTGTGTGTGGTGGGGGGTGGTGGTTGGGGGTTACCAGCAAACACACTGAACAGTTATCAACCAGCTGGCTACCATTACACAAGATCAGTGGTATGAGCAAAAAAACTGAGCAAAAAAATCTGTAGTTCACACCGAACTTGTACTGTGCATAAGAATTTTGTCATTTTGCACTGTAATCATCTCAGAAACTGAACATTACATGTTTATCTGGCGGGGGAGGGGTGAGAACAACATGGGTCAGACCGTGGCAACTCAATTCCCACATCACTGACACTGTGCCCCATCTGGAATTTTATATCACTTACACATCTGTTCCATCGCTGAGTAGATGTGAGATCACACTCCTACACACAAACACACACACACACACACACACACACACACACACACACACACACACACACACAGACATATACACATATACACATATACACTCAGAAACTGAACTACAGCTGGGAATGATCGTATCAGTTCACTGTAATTATGTCCCAAACTCGGCAGGTCCAAAAGTATCAGCAAGAGAATGATTGGAAACAACTGGCTATGGCTGTGGCTGCTCGATTCCCACAATGTCACTGACATTTGCTGTCACTTTGGACTTTCCATCACCTCCCTGTTCCATCACTGAACAGATCACACTGACACACACACACACACCCACACACACACGCGCGCACACACACGTAAGGTCGTAACAGGCTTTGGAAAACAATCACAGATACTTCCTCTGTGTAGAGCATTTTCACACACACCCTATAATGACCACAACAAAACTTTATGTCAACAAATAAAATAACTATTTTCTCCACCTCAACCTGTCAATCACGTGGGAGCAAATACATGCCTGGGTTACTCTTCGTACACATAACTTTATTTAAACTAATTTCCATATGTACCACATAATTCTATGTTCAGCTCTCAATAAAACAGTATTATAGAGAGCTAAACATGCTCCAGGTGGCAGGTCCAAACAAAAAAACACACACACACACACACACACACACACACACACACACACACACAGCATCTGTTAATCCAATCCAGCCGTTAACAGCAGGAGTTACAGCATTGGATGGGTGCCATCATGTTCCTAGATTTTTCCCCCCCTCCGTCCTCGAAGGTAAACAGCAGTTTAGGTCTTAGTGTCTTTCTCAGCTGTTCCGGCTTCCTGCTAATTAGAAACAATTGCCAGGCTTTATCCAAAAGCAGGCGTGGTGAGGCTGCCGAATGCCATCAGCACAGCTATCAATTACAAGAAGGTGGGCTATCAGAGGCTGTGCTGATGGCCAAAGCTCTAATGGTAGGGTAGTTATTACCAATCCTACTGACCTCTCATCAGGACCCTTCAACTCAAGTATGCTCATATTTTGTATTATATTAAAAACCTTTAAGTATACTACTTGAAGACGATCTTTTCTGAGTGAGGTGAAATTGCACAGGAAAAGGCATCTGCTAACCTTCTTTCTTCCTGAAGGAACAGTGTTCTAACAGCTATTTACAGTTGCAGCGATGGATAACTTTTTTTCAAAAGACATTACTTTATTGTGCTCTGTGAAGAAATACTCCAGGCTCCAGAACTGTTAAGATGTTTCTTCAGACCATCTCCCTTGAAGAACCTCCACAGAATCCTGTGCCAGCAGTCATTATTACTCTCTTACAAGAAGGCTGTCATCAAGAGATGATTTGGGAGTCCAGAAAGAGACTGAGGCCTAGTGCAGTTCCTGCTTGAACCCTTGAAGTTCTTCACACTGTTTTGCAACCATCACTTGAGGGGGTTGTCAAATACAGAAGAGCCTGGGCGGTCGACATGTTTCCTGCATCCACGCGAAGCACAAGAGCCTTTCTGGGACACTTCCTCACCCCCTCTCTCTCACACACACAGCCTTAGGAACACAGCCAATGAAACCTTCACGCCCCACGAGCACAGCCAATCAAATAACTCCACCCGCGAGCTGCGGCCAACCAGATCGTCTCCCGCCAGGAGCAACACCAATCAAACACACTGTCTCAAGAGAACAGCCAATCATGGTTCTGAGGGCCCTAGAGCAGATGTGGCACAGACTCGCACTGTTAGGATTCAAAACATGATCCCTGAAGTATGAATCTTTGCTAGATCTGCACCACTTCCTGCCACTATAAACCATCTGTGGAACGGATCTGAGGCAGATGCCGATCAGGGTTAAAAAAAGAAATGTAATATCTTCAGAAAACATTTTAATATCCCGACGGTGCATAACTCACTTCAGTTCACTCAATTTGAAACAATTAATCAAAAGCATATTTGACTAAGTATGCAATGAGCCAAACAGTGAACAGTATGTTTTCCCCATCACTTGACTGAAAAAGGTCTGCTTAAATGTACATGACTGTGGAGGTGGAGGTGGAGGTGGAAGCAAAGACTTTGAGCTGTGTGTGTGTGTGTGTGTGTGTGTGTCTTTGTGAGTGTGTCCCTGCATGTGTGGATGTGTCGTGTGTGTGTGTGTGTGTGTGTGTGTGTGTGTGAGAGAAAGAGTGCGTCTATTTGTGTATGCATGTGTGCATCCTTCAGTGTATGTGTGTGTACACATGTCCCTGTGTGTGTGTGTGTAGTATGTGTGTATGTCCCTGCATGTCTGTATGTGTCGTGTATATATATATATATATATATATGTGTATGTCTGTGTGTCATGCCACACATGCCAGTGGGGTTAGTGTGCACCTCTCACCCGTTAAAGAGCTCTACACCTCCTTTAGCCTCCAGCAGGCCCCGCCTCTGGCCCATGGCCACCTCGCAGGCGTTCTCATTGGAGTACAGCTGGATGGGCGTGTTGTAGACGGACGAGTGCGGCGCACCGCTGGGGGCCGTGTTGCGCGCCGGGGAGGAGGAGGCTGACGAAGACGCCGAGGAAGAGGATGAGGGAGCAGGGAAGGCGCGGATGGGCGGCTGTTGTTGCTGCTGCTGCTGCTGCTGGGAGTGGGGGGTAAAGGCGGAGGAGGCGGAGGGGATGGAGGCAACACGGGGGGGCGTAGAGACCCCAGAGGAGGGTGCGCTGCCGCCCCCGAAGGGCCGCGCCGTCTTGTTGTAAGCGGGGTTGGCGGGGCTGCCCCGCCCACTTCCGCCGCTACTGCTCCCGCCGCTGGAGAAGGGTACCGGGGAGACGGACGCGTGTGTGATGGGTACGGGCTTTACGATCTCCTGGGACACACACAAACACACACACGCATGCAACATGCTCTAAAACACACACGTACACAGCAAACACATGCAAGACTACAGCTCCCACAGCACAGTCTGCCACACAAAACTAATCCCTTCAAATTTCATACTGTGTGTAGATTGACAAGCTCCTTGAATGAATCTAGTAGGACAGATAAGAATCAGGGTTTGTTTTTTTCTTTGATATGTTTTCAAAAGGACTTTTCCATATGCACTGCCAACAAGCCACGTCCCGCTGCTCACAGAGCAGTCTACCTTTCAGGATCGTAGGTTAAAAGGACCAATACTATTAGATGCAATCCAATATTATTACAGTCATTACGTTACTAACATGGCTGCTGTGCTGTGGGGGTAACATCACACATCTGGATTAGCGTGCTAGATCACACACAGATGTGAACACTTCTGCATTCACGCTGAGGGGTTCCATACAACACATGATTTTTTTTAAGCACAGATCCAAATAAATATTTAAAATTGTTTTGACAAGTTTATCTATATATAGGTTATCTAGGTTTCAAGTGACTATGTATATCTATGTCTATCTATGTTTCTCGATAGATAAAATGCTACTGTTAATACGAGTTTAGAGGTGTGTGTGCTGAGTTATCACATACCTTAGGGGCTGCATCTGATTTTGGAGTACTTGTGCCCCTGGGGGAGAAAAAAAAATGACAAAGATTAAAGTGATGAATGATGAACGTTAAATGCAGAAAAGTGAATTATGGGGCACTGTAGTTTACAAAGAAGGATCAACACAAATCAGCCTCCACGAGATGCCCATAATCGCCATCCTGGACAACAATGATCTGCTTATGTTAACACAAAACCTATGTGGCCAGCGGAAAATTCCATAGACCGAGCAGAGAGAACCCACAGACACAGGAGGCATAAACATTTCAAAATAGGAAAGAAGTGGTGGATGAGTAGAGCAGGGGAAAAAAAGCCCTTTTTGATCAATCAATCTGTTGCCTAACCCATGGTATGTGGTTCCCTGAGGTCTATTTTCAAAAGGCTATTTAGCACATTTTTAGAGTCAAGTCACAAGCCAAATAAACATCTGAAAAACACACACCTTGAGATGGCATTAAAAACACTAAAGAGATGATTAGGGAGATATAAAAAGGAACTGAAGGAACACAGGTCTTCTTTCCAAAAAGTGGTAGACTAACTAGAGAAACTGAAGAGAGAAAGAGAGAGAGAGAGAGAGAGAGAGAGAGAGAGAGAGAGAGAGGGAGGGACAGGGAGAAAGAGAGAGGGCTAGAGAGACTAAACAGAGAAAAAGAAGGAAGACAGAGAGAAAGAGAGAGGGAGAAAAAGAGAGAGATCAGATCATGTGGATCCCTCCAAATACTGCTAATTACATAAAAAAAACTGTGTTGGCTGCCCAAGCACAATTTTTCCTGTTTTCTCCTGAAACCTGCCCCGGCTTGGCAGTGCCTGTGCATGTGTGTGTGCACACGCGCACAGGTTTGTGTGTGTGTGTGTGTGTGTGCAAGGTAGGAAAACAGACTGAGGAGGATCCACCACAGTTAAATGTGTCCCCTACTGTCAGAGAGATTTACACAAGATCCTTTCTCCTTTCTCGTCCTCTTGCAGGAATCTCACAGTGGTGGGACAGCACTCTTCTGCCATTACCCAAAGTATTTTGTGGTGGCAGAAGATGGTTGAGTGTTTGGTAAAATCCCTGGGGTGAACGTGTCAGAGCACGTTAGGCTTGATCTGCAAGCATGAGGCAGCTTAGGCTCTGGAGATCTAGACAGCTCAATCTCCAGAGTTAAAATGTTACACCACACGACCAGACAGCCGAAGATGGATGATCCCGCTAACACTGGGGATAAGGATAACCAGAGAAAATATTTCATCTGGCCGACAAGATTCTCATGGCTATGACACTGTTCTAGTTTTCTGGAAAAGTCAGAAATAGAGTAATGCTGTGGTCTTTGGTCAGATTTAGGGACACTGCAAGACCCCTTTCAGTAGAGCACATTTCCCTCCACTGAACTGCCATGCAGCATAAAATAAGTTGAGCGTTTTTTTATTGGTGTTTTTTTTGTTTGTTTGTTTTGTTTCTGACTGTGGCTCCTATAGCCCATTCACAGGAAGTGACTGGGGCAATTAACAAATGGACTGTGCACCATTAGCTTCAGGCTAAGAAACACCCTCAGTGTCATAATAGGCCCACTGCTGCTGCTGCTGTGATACTATCAGGTGACGTAGCGCACATCTGCTCCATACAGAGACTAGGGGTAGACCTACAACTCATGTACTCCAAGCAGATCTGGACTTGGAGTAGACCTACAACTCATGTACTCTAACCAGATCTGGACCAAAAGTAGACCTACCACTCCTGTACTCCAAGCAGATCTGGACTACGGATAGACCTACAACTCCTGTACTTCAAGTAGATCTGGACTGGATGAGCAAAACGGGTGGATGGGGGACTACCTGAAATTGCAGTCGCTCTGAACCGAGTGACCAGAGTATTCAGTGAAATGAGTTAAAGGACAAAGAAAAAATGAAAAGAAAAGAAAAGAAAAGAACAGTTTCACTGTATTGCATAAGGGTGACCCAATCAGTAAATGGGATGTAGAGTTTCCTGATTGAGTTTAACTCAGCAAGTTGCAACCACATATTTCATCCTTAGTTTGAATTCAACTCATGACACTAATCATCACTTTAGCATTTAACTTTACATCAAAGGTTCGCTGATGTTTAGCACGCTATTTTAAAGGCTAAAAGCTGACAACAGACATCTGATATTGCAGTATTTTACTCCAATTTCATCTTACTGGTAGAGCAATTACAAGGTTTTCAAAAATGGTATGATGGAAGAATCTGGATTCCAGAGACTCTGCTCTCTCTTTCTCTCTCTCTGTCCACACAAAACTTTATATAAACCTTCGTGAATGGCTACACCTTACTGGTCCTTCTAATCCATTAAAACCTGGAGCAGCATCTATGTGTTTTACCCCTTAAGACCTGGAGCAGCATATATGTCACTGTAAATCATTTTGTCAATTTAAAGGCCTGTAACCAATGACTTTCAAAAAGTACACTTGAAGACAATGGCAAAGCAAGTCATTCCAAATACAAAGCTGAAGGCTCTCAAATGTTTTTTTTTTTTTTAATTTCATGCTTCTATCTGCTGCAGAGCCTGAGAACTAAGGCATTTAATAGGTGTTGACAAATCTATTGAGTCTTTTTGGCAAGCGTTTTAGGTCACAAACAGTCCAGTAGCTGACAGCATTATGCTAGAGAGGCTATATATTCTACCTCCACCTCACTGTGAAGCTAACTTACCTAACTTATACCAATCAGAACTCTGTTACAAGTCTACTTATGCCCTGTCTTTTGTTGTCTGTCTTAAATGCTCTACTTTAGTAAGAAGGGACAGTACTTTATGTATATCCATAATTTGTGTGCACTAAATGTAGCCTGTCTAAAATGTCTTTTATATATCTTAAATGTGCCACCACTTGAATCCATGGTGAGATGTTGTTTTGTCATTATATACAGTCTATATGGCTGAAATGACAATAAAACCCACTTGACTTGACTATAATGCAAGACCAGCAATGCCATCAACTGCCAAGACTGCCATTTAAACTGCATTAGCAATTTTGACCATTTTCCACAATGCCAAATCATACAAAACGTATTCGTATCTTGCCAAGAAAAGATCCAATCCTTTCTCTTTAAAGAAACAAAGGCTAATACTTCAACCCTGAGGTAAATGTGTGAGAAAATGCCAGTGTACTGTTTAGAAAAGATACAACTGACAACTGTGATCATTAATTTCTCAGGCTGGCATTTGTACCCTGGCATATGCCAGCAACTGTGCAGTCAGACCAAGTCGAGACTGACTTAGCTTTTTCTCATTAATCACCATTAAACCCAAACATGCGGCCAAAAAACCTCACAAACAAGTCTGTCTCGACACCCCGCCGCAGCCACAGCCACATTGCTCAGGACAATGTAGCCTTCTTTTCTCCAATAAAAACCACTGTGAGTCAGCAGCTCGGGTCATTCCGGAACACGGTCACGCTTCCTCTCTGTCCACCGCCTTCCATATGAGGAGTGGGTGGTTGTGGGACAAGAGAAGCAGCCCTGGCACACTGAGGAACTCCCAGACTCCCATCATCCAGCTAAAGGCCTTTTCCTGCCATGGGACCACCACGGGGAGAGGTGGAGGATGGAGAAAGGAGAGATGAATTGGAGGAAGCAAGAGAAAATAAGGAAGAACTGTTGGACTGATGTTGGAAGACAACAAAATAACTGATGGGGAAAGAAGAATGATGAATGTGGGATGAATGTGGGATATGTGGGAAGGGAAGGCAAAATGAATGAAGAATCATTAGGCAGAAAGTGAATTGATGATGGTCTGTTGGGGGGGGGTAGCACCAACGGCAGTGCTGGGAACAGAATGAAAGGCGCTGATGATTAAAACGATGTGTTAACTCAAGTCGGCCGAGCCAAAGTCGCTCGGTTTTATCAGTGAGTGGCGAACCAAAAATGAATCCCAGAGCAAGCGTGGCAAACTGCTCCAGCGTGTTACAGAGCAACAACACCCGCAGCCAGAATCCACGGGCCAGAATCTTCCTTTTTCCAGATACCAGAGTAGAGAGGAGTTCTTCTTGAGGGTGGTCTTCTTGCAGACATCTGGGTTGCTTCACACCCTGCTAAAAACCATTTGGGGGACGAGAGGGAGGGGGGATGGAAGGTGTTTTGACTGTGACAGGAACATCAGATCTAGAAAAAAAATGTGTTTCCAGTGTGTTCTGGACAGCGACAGACTGGGCAACAATCCTGTGAGTCTCACACTGTCTAAAAAGAGCTGTGCTATGGTTTCTAAAGACATAACCATGTGCTCTAAATGAATGGACCCATGGGAGATTCCTCAGGTCCATTTAAAAACATATAAGGTGCTTTGTTTCAGGGAAATTAGGACATGGCTATTCAAAGAGAAATTCAGTTAGACTCAAAAATCCTGTCCAAATCCAGGCATGGCCACACCGCCAAATAGAGAGATAGAGACAAGACGAGACGAGACTGGGTGGGACAGGACAGGACGGGACAGAACAGAACAGAAGAGAAGAGATTAGAAGAGAAGAGGAGAGAAGAGAAGAGAAGAGCTCCCTTGGTCTGCGTTGAGCGGTGTCTTTGCCATGGCATGGTGGCAGGTCAGCACCAGTCATCTGGGGACTCAGGACACAATGCAACAGATAAAGCTGCCTTTCATCCCCCCAGACACCATGGCCACTTTTCACATGAAAATCATCCTGGCCAGAAGCACGCAGCCTCTGTTTCTCTCGTCCTGTAATAGAACAAACAAATGCAGAGAAGAAGAAGAGGAAGGTTGTATGGGCTAGAGAAAGTCGGCCGACGTTTCATCTCATTTCCAATGTTTATGATTGTTAAATCCCCCCTGCATCAACTGAAGCCACTCGAGTGATTTAGTGCACTGTTGTTGCGCAGGCCAAAGCCGTGAACAAAGGCAGTTCGCTCTTTATTTGCATAACTTTGTTGGAGGAGGTCATGAGATTCCCTCCAGCATGATCCATAAGCTCAAGGGTAACCCTATCAATCACACTCAAACTTCAAAACAACATACACACACCAGTTTAAATGCCATCATAACCAAAGATTTTAAAGTGCTGCAAGATCAGTGATACAATGGGCATAGCGCTTTATAATCTTTGATCAGAACTCCCCTTAGCCAGAGAGGATAAAAGCGGAGCGAGAGGCATAAACGTTTGCTAAGTTCCGTGTTCTACTTTTGAAAGGGGAAAATCCCCCTTTATGCAGACCAGAGTCGAGTCTTCATACCTTGATACAATAAAGTTTATATTGTGACATTATGTGACACAGATCGTTGAAAAGTTTATTGAAATTGAATACTGTGACATTATGTGACTCTCCCATTAATGCAGACCAGAACTATTCACGTTTGCTTCCATTGTAATGTATTATGTTGCTCTATCTTGGTCAGTATTCAATCATCTTTGCCTTAGCTAATTTAAATGTAATATTTGAATTAGCACTAACATACACAGCTACTTTTTTGCCCTTGTTAAATGGTATGTTCTCTACTGACAATGACGTGGGAATAAACCTAAATAATGGATCTAAATAGATAAGAAGAAATGATCGAATCTTAGACACTGGTCCATGCTTGCTTATTAAAAGGATAAAAAGGATTTGCAAAGATTCTGATCACAGGGAATGGTTCATGAGAATCCTGAGATGTCTGTGTGAGTGTGGAGCAGTAGCATCTGTGGATGTCATCAGCCAGTGTGTTTATACTGATCACTTTGGCCCTGGCCCTCACTCTGAGCTGTCAGGGTCTCGTACTGCAATAAAACAAACAAAACTAATCTCTGCTTTCCTTGCTGTCTCTCTCTCTCTATGTCTCTCTCTCTTTTTCTCTTCTTTCTCTTCTTTCCCCTTATCATCTTTGCACTTGTCTTTCTCAATCTCCCTCCCTCTCTCTCTCTCTCTCTCACTCTCTGTCACTCACACACACACTTACACACACACACACACATACATACACACACACACACACACACACACACACACACACACACACACACAGTTCTGCTTCCACTGCCAAATGTCTCTCTCTGGTCTCTGGTCTGTACTGCTCACGCACTGGACTTGTTTTTTTCTGACATACTTTTTCTTCACAATTCAATACCTGTATATGATTTTAGCAAAAATCATTCACTCTTCTTTGGGTCTGGGAGAACATGGCCATGGTTGGGCAATAGCAGAGCTGCATCACTCGACTCCACCATTCCACTGCCCCACTCCACCATTCCGCTCCACTCTGCTCAGGAGAGGCCAAGAGCAACAGTCTGGCACATGCCATACGTCTGAGTGATGGAGAGGCTTCAGAGGCACGGGCCGCCCACATCACTCATCAGAGTCCCAGACAGGCCCCCCCCGTCTTCCTCCTCCTCCTCCTCCTCCTCCTCCTCATCGCCCTCCACAGCCTTTTACTGCCTTAGGGCTCCCTTTGGAAAAAAAAGACCATCAGCCTGACTCTGGCTGACAGAAGGGAAGGTCGGTGGTGAGCCGAGGAGCAAAGAGGCGGTTGGTTTGTTTGATGGTGTCCGCTGGTGAGTGCTTTGGTGGTGAATCACCCCAGTGAGACGAGGGCTTTTTTTTTTTTTTCTTTTTTTTCGCGCTGGTGGGTGCAGAGGGTTCAGAGAAACAGACGTAATTGTTTTAGACTAATGAGGGGGCTCACAGGTGCCGCTGAGAAGAAGACAGAGCAGACTGAGCTCAGAGCAGCTGGGGAATCGCCCAACGCAGCGGAGAGAGAGAGAGAGGGAGAGAGAGAGAGGGAAAGAGGTGGAAAATAAAGAGAGAGCGAGTAACGGAGCAAGACAGAGTGGTAAGTCTGTCAAATAAAAGTGGTGCGGAGGGCTGTTATACACACACACACACTCATGTGGATGCACACACAAAAAAACACATCAAACACACACACACACACAAACAGCTGAAGGACTTATTTTTAGTAAGGCAGGACCTATTAACATTCTTGTTGTTATCCACTGTGAGGAGTGAAAGACATCCCTTTGGACTTTACGCTGCTAGTTAAGGTGTTAATGGCTAACTTTACCAGAGGCGATGTGGCAAATACAGGCACATTGGTATAAAACTTCCATCACAACACATACTGTATTCCTCTGTGGTGAGTTTTGCTGTAAAGCTAGAAAGGATTCAGTGCACAGTAAAAGACTGAAGTGCTATAAAACAAAAAGAAAGCCCTTCAGGGGACAATGACTTCTCCATTTTTGACAAACTAAAAATGTTCAAAACGTGCAAAGTAGATGGACAGAGCAACTCACTTAGTGAGCGTCAGGTCAAGAGTTCAGATCCAAGTCTAAAGAGGCCACATGGGGATTTCAGGCAAATCTGTTTCCTAGAAATACTACTATACTACTATGAATGCTGTAAGCGCTCAGACACACACACACACACACACACACACACACACACACACACACGTGCAGGCTTGCACACATGCAGATGTTTCATAATGTCTCTCCTAGGTTCTATGAATGTGTCTCAAGATAGCTGGCCAAGGACCGGTACACCCGAGGACTGAATAATTAAAACCATTGGAGAGGCAAGTTTCAGAAACACTACCTGGTTCCAATGAACGACAAAAAAAAAAAAAACTTCCAAATACAACCCTCTTCCACCCCCCTCCCCCCACCCCCCGGCCCACCCCCCATCAATAAACTAAAATCCGAGGAATCTTTCAGTGCATCTAAACTCAAAGGAGAAGATTGGACTCTGGGCCTGAAGCAAGTTAGAGTGCTGACAACTAACATGTACAAATGGCATTTCCAGGGCTGAATTATGACGTGATGAGAGATGTACCTGGGAAACTCAAGAGTGTCTCAGGGGATCCACCGCAGATGCTAACGATCATGCAGCGGGCTGAGAGAACACAACATGCCGTTTAGGGTGAGGAAGTCAGACAGAGGGAGGTTCCCTGGAGCGGCCAGCTGAAGGGATGGACTGCGCATGTTCTACAGTAATGTGGATACAGAAAAATATAGCCGAACGCACACACATACACCACACACACACACACACACACATGCATTCACACACGCACACACACACACAGATACACAAATACACAAAACACATATGCACCCGCATGCACACACACCACACACACACACACACACACACACACACAGTCTCAATTGCAGGAAACTAACAGGTGCCTGGCAAGCTGACTAGTTTAGTCCACTGACTAAGCGATGACAGTATGTGTAGAGTTACAGAGTGATGAGGAAGCTAATGAAAAAGATGGAGAGAGACGGGGAGACAGAGAAGCTACAGAAAGGAGATAAAGAGGGAAAAGGAGAATAAAACACAGAAGAACAAGCAAGGAACATGGAAAAAATGAATACAACACATGAATTAATTTACTGCTACTTGTTTTTAGGAGGGCTAGATGTTGGACATAGCTGTGGCTGGCAGCTAGGAAATATGTCTGAGGATTCAGCCGTAGATGGGGCACAGTGACATTTGCCAGGGGGAAGGCAGCAGTGTGTGTGACGTGGTAAGTGAGTGTGACGGACAGGCTACAGAATGGCGTGACGCAAAACTAAACGCCTTCCCACAGCGGTCCATTCCAGGGTAGCACAAAAGCACCCTGGCGTCAGAGGCAGGGACAAATAGGGAGGCGAGGACACAAGTCACCATTCATGGTCAATCTGAGTATGG
Organism: Tenualosa ilisha; assembly: GCA_015244755.2. NCBI lineage: Eukaryota > Metazoa > Chordata > Actinopteri > Clupeiformes > Clupeidae > Tenualosa > Tenualosa ilisha. The sequence goes on along the minus strand of PYXC01002283.1, from coordinate 1,151,271 downwards.
AAGTATCTTAATACTGATGTACTGACTCACCAATCAGCCCCAACAAACACAAACATGCACACACACACACACACACACACACACACTTCTCTCTCTCTCTCTTCCTCTCTAAATCCCTTTCTCTTTCTCTCTCTCACTCACATACACACGCGCGCACACACACACACTCACACACACACTTCTCTCTCTCTCTCTTCCTCTCTCAATCCCTCTCTCTTTCTCTCTCTCTCTCTCTCTCTCTCTCTCTCTCACACACACACACACACACACAGACTTCTCTCTCTCTCTCTTCCTCTCTAAATCCCTTTCTCTTTCTCTCTCTCTCTCACATACACACGTGCACACACACACACTCACACACACACTTCTCCCTCTCTCTCTTCCTCTCTCAATTCCTCTCTCTTTCTCTCTCTCTCTCTCTCTCACACACACACACACACACACACACACACACACACACACACACACACACACACACTTCTCTCTCTCTCTCTTCCTCTCTCAATCCCTCTCTGTTCCTACAGCAACCATTACGGAGCCACCTGGACTGTCTGGAGATTCCTGCTTGCTCAGAACAAAATAGCTATTAGGTGCTTATGGAAAACTGCATCAATATCTGGCAGAGACAAAGGAATCATTTATCTAGAGCAGAGAAGTGCTCCAACTTCAAGTGAGAAAGCTCACCTTAGAGCGCCTTTAATCTCTCCCAATGAAAACGTATTGTGGAATAAATCATTGCTTTCCATCTCCAAACTGTCTTCTGTGCGCTTCTTGCATACTTTCTGTTAAAATACATTTATTGTATAAACATACAATACACACCAGGCGAGAAGTTCTCTTTGGCTACCCTGTAGAACACACCCAGCATCTGCAGTGTGGGGGTGGCAGGAATGGGCTCTGAAAGAAGACTTTATTATGACACCTTGAGGATGTCTGGGGGAGGGGGGGAGAGAGAGAGAGAGGGAAAGGAAGAGAGCGAGGCAGACCTTGGATCGTCTGACCACCCAAGCTGGTTCTGAACTCAATGGAAGATAAAGATGTGGAGGTCTGTCTCATTGAGGTCTAGAGATATGGCTACAGGGGTGGTTCTGCAAGAGTAAGTGTGTTTGTGTGTGTGTGTGTGTGTGTAAATTTTGTGTCCTTGTATGCTGCGTGAGTGTGCGTGTGCACACGTGTGAAGCCCGTGACGCCGACCAAATAAGCAAAAACCAAAGCTTTTTCCATGGCTGTACAACATCGTTGGAGTGGCCTTATGGACCACAAAGCTGGAGTTTCGAAGTTGATGATTCTCCTGAAGCACCCAGTTAAAGAGTAACACTTTCTCAAGCCAAAAGGAAAGGTCAACAAAAGGAGAAACTGAGTCTGACTGAACGAGCTAAGCTGGAAAACATTTTACAGGGTTTCTAATTTTAGCTTTAAACAAAAAGATTGACAGATGCAAGACTGGGAGAAACGTGGTGTTTTTCTGTGACCTTCTGGGAGCTGAGGCAGACAGGCCAGCCACACCAGAGGAGCTCATAAATATGACACGCACGAAAACACACACGCACACACACACACAAACACAAAAAAAACACATGCTTACATCTCTGTGAAATGTGCTCACCCACATGCACAGACACACCCAGAGCGTGCATACATACACACACACACACACACTCACGCACGCGCACGCATACTGCAATCCTAATTAAAGTTTCCTCCCGACATCCACATCCACATACGCACTGCACACTACACACTCTGAGCCGCTGCCACACGTGGGGGCACCCTGCTCAGTTCCTGACCGTCATCTGGTGCCCAGGAGAGGTTGGTGGTCTGAAAGGAGCTTTATAGCAGCTGATTCTGGCTGTTTCTGTTAACTCATGATTCTAAGCATCTGAAGACTACTAGCACAAGGGTTAGCAGACACCCCTGTCCTAGACTCAAATAGCATCATAAAGTCTATTTTCTTCCTGTCTCTTTCTTATAGAGCTAGCTCCAAGACTGCAGCGTGGCAATTAAGTTTCTATCTATCTATCTATCTAATCTATCTTCTTTGCTCTTACAAATGCAGAAAGCTGTTCCAAATAACACCCTTTTCCCTCAATGTGTGACACCTCCCCCGCAATGTGAGAGAGGCAGTTGTGTTGTCCATGAGCTTCAGGGGTACTTGTCAACCACTTCACAAACGGTCCTCCCTCAACCCCCCCCCCCCCCCCCCCCAACTCCGTCCCTGGGCCCCATCTGGCTCGGCTGTAAACGGGTGAATGAAGAGGCAGACGGCTTTTAAAAGCTGACTCTGGCAAAGGCCTACAAATGGCAGAGAGGGCACTAAACACCACAAATGCATTCACAGACAGATACTGGATCTCTCAAATGTGTGTGTGTGTGTGTGTGTATGTGTGTGTGTGTGTGTGTGTGTGTGTGTGTGTATGTTTGTGACAGGGTATGCTGCTGTCAATTATGCTGCTTTCCTCGTGTCTTACATGGAATTCGCCCACAATTTCCTCTGTCTGTCTTTTCTATTCATCTGACAGTGTGTGAGTGTGTGTGTGTGTGTGTGTGTGTGTGTGTCTTCTCTCAAAGTCCATTTTAAGTCAAAAAAGAAAGAGAAAGAGAGAGAGAGAGAGAAAGAAAGAGGCAGAGAGAGAGAGACAGACAGACAGACAGAGAGAGAGAGAGAAAGAGGGAGAGAGACAAAGTAGAAGAGAGGCCCTGCCCAGGGACAAATGAAAAAAGGGGGGGAGGACATGAAGCAAGGATGTGTGTGTAGGATGTGTGTGTGTGTCGTCTTTGATACAGGCCGAGGGGTCTGTGCTCGCCGTACACTGATGCGTGTCACTTCCACCTCGTCTGCTCAGGGTGTGTTGAAAGGCAGAGCAGTACTAAGTGCCCTTCTTCCTGTCAGAGCTCCGACAGGGAGGTGGGGGTGGTGAGGGTGGTGGGGGCAGTTGGGGTGTTTGGGATCAGAACTAAGAGGGAGCCTTTCTGGTTACTTGAAAGGAATTCATGTACTCCACTTGCTGAATGTAAGCAATCTGCGACAGAGCATCAAGTTACCATACAGTCAAATTCTTTGGGCACAAATATTTAAAGGCATCTGCCCGTCACTGAAGTATGTCATTTAAATACATAAAACATGTCTCTCTCTCTCTCTCTCTGCTCTCTGAAACATTTAAAATACTTTTCAATGCACACACATTCATAGCCAATCACAGCTTTATCTGCAGTCCGATTATTTCTGGCTTCGCTCTGACGTTAATGGCCACAATGTAAGTGCTTAATATACGATGATGACTGGAATACAAGTGAGTTCCATTGTGCACAGACATGCAGAACTTTCCACTATCTACCAGCTGTCACTTAATGCAGACCATATTACACTGCACTGATACAGATACACCTGCTGGATCAAAGTGATGTGCACGCTAAAAGCCTAGTAAATCAAGAACTAACTCTAGACAGTATAATGTTTGATAAAACCTAATACCCATCCGAGTTGAGCTTTGCACGCCTGCTAGCCTACCAGATGAATAGGGGAGGATGGCTCTCTGTTCCCCAAGCAGACCTGAAACTGTTGGCCAAATGTGGACGGTTTCTTGGATACAGAGTGCCTGTCACATCGTAAAGTTCTTTTATTAAAGCAAGGCGCAAGCCATTGGAGTTAGGCTGCATGTCTCTCAGGGGCTCAGACACACACACACACACACACACACACACACACACACACACACAGACACACACAGACACACACACACAAAGGCACAAAGCAGCCAGAAAGGACGCTGTTGTTTGATGGAACATGTATGAGGCCAGATTTCCATAGAAAACGTCCTCAGCTCTAAGTTTATATAAGACATAGTTTGACGTACAAGAGACGTATTCAAGGTTACACTGCAAGGCATACAAACGTTTAAGAAATAATTACACAGAGCACAAAAAGAAAATCGGCCAGAATGATCAAATATTTCACAAAAGTAGCAGCCCCTTTTAAATTTTTATTAATTGACAATTTATGTCAGTGGCATATGTGAGTTGAAATGTCGAAATGACGCTATAAACTACAGCCTGTAAAATGTCTGTATTTCCAGAGAGATGAAACAACTGATGAATTCACTTTGCAATCTGAGTACTTTCCTCCGCCTCCCAGCAAAGGCTTAACTCATTCGGTATAACTCAAACTGACAGTACCACCACACTTGACAGCAGGAAATATCTATGGATCACAGTGGTTAGAAGAATCTCACTCTTACTGTAAATACACCGATCTGTTGGCTGGTGTTTATGAATGACTATTTCCTATAAAAGGGATGACCTAATTCTAATATACATTCTCAAGCATTTCTCACATATAATAGGCACAAACAATCGATGATTGACCATATTATGTGGCTGATATGAGGGGAAAATAACTACTGGTGATGCCAAACATCGCACAGCAAGTTACAAAGATTTATTATTTTTAAAAATAATAAAATTATAACATAAAACATAACTTTTGGGGCAACAAGCAAATCTCCACATACGTGTAGATAGATACCTAGATACAGAGAATGTATCAGACTCCAAGATGCACTGAGACTCCATCTTACAAGCACAGACTGAAATGGTTTGGGGTCAGTGGGAGGAAGCTAGACTCCTGCACCTGTCAAAATCCACCCTGTTTACTCATGCTTCTGAAGCCGGGGCGGTTGGGCTTCAACTTCAAGCGTTATCCTGGATTACGCTTGGAGAACCTTCAGTGTACGTTCACATTTCCCATGAATCACGGTCCTGGCAAAAGAGAATTCGCTTGTACTCTGAGAAACATGGGAACACAGGAGGACAACATCTGACAAAGCTTTGGGAGTAGAGACAAACACGGGACAGAAAACGTTGCTTGAAGCAGACGGGAGACGCCATTTCCATTACTGTTGAAAAAGCAACTTTTCACTTGCTTGAGAGAAAAAAAAAACGAAACTTAGAAAGTCAGGAAATCAATGTGGTTTGAAATGAACTGATGCCATCAATACATTTCTACAAATTCTGCTGAACTGACAGAAAAAATAGACCATTTTTGAAGAAGTGGTGGTGGTGGAGGGTCTGGAAATCTCTAAACCGTGCCATTTCCAAGTGGTTGTACTTAAACAGCTACTTATCCAACACATGCCAGCCTTCACTGACACTCCTGAACCAGGAGAAGAAAGAGAAGAAAAAGAAGAAGAAGAGGAAGAAGAGAAAGAAGAAAAGGAAGAAGAAAAAGAAGAAGAAGAACCCATTATTTTCGCATTCGTTTATTGTGCTGTGGCGAAGTGGCCTGCATTTGATGTTTCATTGAACATCCATCACAGGCACCCATTACTACCAGATTACAGGCCACAGCACAGAAGGGCTGATTTGGGGTCTGTTTGCCCTCGTTACTTAGAACTTAAAGCTCTTTAAATCTGTCACTGGTGTGGCAACATGAGAAAAGGCAGACGAAGCTGGGGGAAGAGCCATGAGGGTGCCTTACAGCCCATATACTAATGCTTGATAAAAAGGATGTTTCGCAGCGCTGCGCTGGGATCCCAGGTGTTCTCCTGTCTCCTAAGTCCTGTCATTACAAAGCATGCTGACGTAGTGCAGCGTAAGTCTTTGAATGTCTGGTTGAGTAACATGTGTGTAATTTGTGTGCAACAATCGTTTGCCCTGTTCGCTCCACTCAAAGAAATGTGGTATCTGCTCCACAAAAACAGACCTGTTGAAATTCCTCAAGGGTTAAAAACACATTGTCCTCTCTCTCTCTCTGACACTCACACACAGACACACACACTCACACACAAACACGCAAGATCAAACCGACCAGGCCGCATGGAATTTAAAAGGTCTCTTTAAATAGAAAACGTGATCTGCACTGATAAAATCATACCAGAATTTTATCACTAAGTTCAAAATGTGATGGCTGCTACAGCAACAAGCTAAATATACCCCTGATTGTTTCAGAGTTTTAAAGATAGCTTAAGAGGCCAACAGTATATGAGATTTTTCACCACAGTGAACAAGCTTGTGATTTAAGCCTCAGGCCTAGAGAAAGTCTTTAAGTAGCCCAGCCTGAATCAGAGCCCCAGGCAGTTGTGCTCAGTGTGGCTCAGTAACGCTAAGTTAGCACAGCGCAAGTATCTCTGAGGGACCCCAAAACAAAACTCAACTTTCTTCTTAACGCAATGTTATCTTAAAAGTAAACCTAGATATTGGCGGAGTGGGATGCTATTTTTTTATATCAAAGAGAAAGAAATGAGAATTTCAGGTTTGATGATTTTTGCAGATCCACTGCGCTTCAAACAGCCTCCATATGCGGAAAGAAAAAAAAAAAAAAACAGAAAATTCCATAGCATCAGCACAGAGCACAGTGGTGTGTCTCCTAGACTCTTTTCCAACCTCAGAATCTATAATGATTCTGCACAAGCAATCCAGTACCTGCAGTCCAGCCACAGGGATTCACCGCACCCCATCGGCTTCACCGCACAGAGCAATCGGACTGGGGAAACTTGAGAATCCCACATCCTCTCTTTGAAAGGCACTCGAAAAACTTTTCACTGTCCCCAGATTTATCTTGGTCAAAGGCCCTAGAAATGCCTCTCGGGAGCTATTCTAAACACATGTTAACATGGGTCAGAAGTCGAAGGTAGAATCTGATGGCCTTGAAGATGTCTTTTGTGCCCATCAGCAGAGGTCAACTCATAAATCATTGTGTAGAAGTCCTGTCGTCTCACCTGACCAGGAAAAGACCCATTTGTAGAAAGGTCAAAGGTCAGCAAATTCCCCTAAGTAGTTTTAACTTTACTGTGACAGAGGTCTGTGTGCACTCTGTGGTAAACTGACAATGTATTTCTCTCTCTCTCTCTCTCTCTCTCTCACACACACCCACACACACACACACACTTATACGACACACTGAGAATCATAACACATCTCCTGAGCACTGCACAAACTACAATCCTTCAACAGCTAATGGCTCTCTGGTGTGGGTTTGAGATCAAAATGGAAAAACCATAATCTCCCAAAAACACAGGCCACGCTGCTGCTCGCGTACTGCTTCAGTGACAACGAAACAAAAAGGAGGCAGAGAGACATGCAGCGGCTAGGCATGTTTCTCACAGAAGAATAAAGGCCAAGGACAAGATGAAACTAGCTACAAGACGCTGCTGTGCAAAACTGTCTATGTCTTTTTATTAGGTTCCCGTTTCACATTCCTCCAGAGCACAACTCAGGAAAAACAACATGTCTACATTTGTGCTATTCTTTCATCACCACACACTTTCTGAGGGAGAGGCGACAGATGACGGCAGACAGCGGGTGCTTGTGATCCACTAATGTCCATAAAAGGTGAATGGATCATGATGAAGATGACAATATTACAGGTGGAGTTGACAGCCAGGCCTCATCGCCGGCAAACTTTGTTTTTCTGTCTGTCTGGATTGCAGCAAACTGACATAAGAGAATAGACTTTAATGAGGACTCATTTATGTGTTCAGAAAATCTTTCACCAAGCTCACAAATGCTGATACTTACTGAAATACTGAAATTTTATGACGGATTAAGTCTCTAAAAAAATCAGAACAAATTTGACCAAAAAACAAAAGCGTACAAATAAAAATTACTATGAAATAGAGTGAATCATTATTTTTGAAACGCCATCAATTGCCAATGGGTTTCGGAGATATCCACAGCTACACAAGCAATGCAGCTGTAGCGGTTCTGGCGAAATTACAAAATTCCTTATACTGGCAACACTGGGATTTATAGACTGGGCCAAAGATGACAACATTCCCGCCTAACCAACTTGCTGCCCGAATCACACATTCCAAGGCCCAACAAGGGGCAATTTATAGTTCAAATCCAAACACATTAGACTGAGTGCTGCCTGCATAAATGACAAGCCGCAGCCTTTAAATGTCTCGGTTTTTGAATACCGTTCCTCCAAGTTAATAAGACCTCTACTGCACAGGAGTAAGCCCTAAGCCCTGGTTTGCTGCTTGGTTGGGGGGGGGACTAGAGAGAATATCTGAGATAACCACACACCCCGCCACAAGCTGTTGTGCTTGGCCATCTCTTACTCTCGGGCCTGAGAAGGCAGTCAGAGACGCGAGAAGAGTTACGACCTGCCACTAGCAAGGCACAGAGGAACACGACTAAAAAAAACACGAGGCAAAAAGAAGTAAAAAAAGAAAGATTTCAAAAGCATCTATGGCTATTTTACCCTAACTGACACCTAGAGCAGTGCCTGTGGGATTTGCATGTGATTACTCTACTGTCCTAGCTATGCCTTTGAGAGAGAAGTTATGATTTACATCTAGTACGTGTGAAGTGGAACTACAAATACAGGTGTTTGTTGGCTGGAGTTTTTTGTACACACTATTTAAAGTAAAATGCAGTGTAGGCTCTGATTCAACAATAGGATTGAGTTAGGGCTACAACCAAGCTGCACATTAACTTATAGGCTTATTTCATTTCGAAACATGGAGTGAAACATAAACCTCATATTTACCTAAGTAAGCCAGTCTCCAGGTACATAAACAAGGTCTAATGTCCACACTATTGATCCTAACTGACATAGAAAGACACGCCTTCTACAGCTCAGTATCCAAGAAAGGAAATCCCATTCCATTCCATGTGTCTGCGTGGTGTAACATGGTGCCAAAAGCCTTAGTTAAGCCTGGCTGTAGACCTTAATTATATTTCTCTTGTAGTCATGCTTTTACTATGGAATGTTTGGTTTCCTTGATAGGCTCCATGTGTAGGCATGTGTAGGCATGTTTCATGCACTGAGTTGGCCTGCAGTTCACGGACTTCATATGATACAGCATAGGACATTACTGTGGTGGGGTGACACAAAGGTTCCTTGATAGGCTCCATGTGTTGGCATGTTTCATGCACTGTGTAGGACCGCAGTTCATGGACTCCATATGATAGAGTGTAGGTCATTTCTTTGGTAGGGTGACACAGGGGTTACCCATTCTCAGCCTATGATAGATTCTGAGGTTTTTTTATAGCTTCACTTTGGATTAAGATGCTGGTTTTTTTTTTTAACAAAGCGAGTGTGTTTATGAAGTAGTGTAATGTATGGTTCAACTCTTACTTCAGCAGGGTGAGGTTCAGGTTGCCTGTGCAAGCCTTGATCTTGTTTTGGGCTTCCAGGTGGGTCATGCCCTCTGTGCTGATGCCGTCAATGGACAGCACGGTGTCTCCAACGCTGATTTTGGCTTTGGATGCCTTGCCTCCATCTGTCAACTGCCAATACAAACAAAAGTAGCAAAAGTGAGACCTATGTGTAAAATCAACCAGATATCTTAGACACTTCTACTTCTGATGCACAAATTTTGCTCAGCTCCATGTTCTGATATTTTAATGGCGAGTATTGTGAGATCCCTGTTAAAAATCCAGCAAAACAAGTCTGTCGTGAACAAGCACGTTGATCTCGTGAAGTTAATGGAGAAAAGAAAAAATGAATAAAATTCCATCACGGAACCTTAATCCATTCTGAAAGCAACCAGTTGCATATGTCTAAACCACTTTGTTCCTCTAAACATGCTGAATACAGATGCCTATGTTATGTGCGATATGCCAAGTGTGATTCTGGCAACTCTTGCATAACATCTCGCCTTACGCAACCTGCTTGTTTTCCTTTCCTCTCTTATCAGTCTGCATAAGAAAAGCTGTGGCTCTTGCTCATGGGACGAGCTGAAGCACACGCCACCGAAACTCCAGCCCCACTTTGAAGCTAGACACTCTTTGCCATTCACCCCCCAACCCCACCCCCCCACCCGCCCCAGACGTGAAAAAGATATTCCAGACAGTTAATGATTCAACCGTCCAGGTAGCGTGCTTCTGGCTTCTTTGTCAAATATTGAGCGAAGGGCAAACGCTGTGCTCTGGGCGGTGAATAATGGATGGCGAGACTGTTCTGACCCACTTGGCTTTGATAAAACCAGAGTCAAAAAGAATAAACACAGGCAGGTACTATAACTTACTCCCTGCTGCTTTGAAGACGTTCTTCCAAAGAATGAATTCCAATGAAATACAGCCTGTGGGAAATTGACCAGTGGATGCAGGTGAACATTTTTCAGACACAGTGGCAATTTATGAGCCTATTAAATCAACTATGAACTTTTCTTGTGGGGCCTCACGGCTGCTGCTGTATTGTTGCTTTATCTGATTGGGCCTGACAGGCTGCCATAGTTGTGAAGAGAGAATGGTCCTGGTGTGGTGTTGCGAGTTTTTCGGGAGGGGCCAAGATCTTATCTGGACATTACTTGGACAACCTGTGTGAGGTTGTGTGGCAACGCAACTATATCAAGGAGCAGAAAATATGTCTTGGCAAACAGGCCCGTCTGGTTGTGCTGTGAAGGCTCGTGGTGGTGAAGGCCCAGGTGTTTGTCCTGGATGCCTATCAGCGGGCTGGAAAAATAAAACATGGAAAACATCGAGGAGGACAAAGGCAAGGATGAATTAGACAAAGATAATGAAGAAAACGAACAACAACGATGACAATAACAGCAAAGAAGAAAGAGAAGAAGAACAACAACAACAAGGAGAAGAAGAAGAAATAGAGAAGAAAAAGGAGGAGGAGTAGGAGGAGAAGAAGAAGAAGAAGAAGAAGAAGAAGAAGAAGAAGAAGAAGTAGAAGAAGACAAAATCTGTACAGGCTTTGCCTTCAGCCTAGCAAGAGTGGGCAAAGCTCTTGGCTTTGAATCATACAATGAAACATGTCAGAGTAACAGCTCTCTGGTAAGGATTACTGCATGTTAGAGGGTGACAGGCTCACTAATGACCGCTACTGTCAAATCTGACAGCCCTGTTTGCTGTTGTTAAACACACACACTCATCAGTCAGGATTGTAAGAATGGTGAGTAAGGCCTTCGTGGAGCAACAGTTTACGACAGTGTTTTAAGTGTCAACAATGCGGAAGCCTGTTACTACACGACAAGAAATTGAGATGATGAAAAACAGATCACGCATATAAAAAAGTGTAAGTCATCTTTTCCATTCTAATAAATTCCATCAATAATCCACTTCCAATAAACTGATCTTGGGTAATTCCAGGTTATGGATACGACAGAATATGAGCAAGGATAGTAAATATTTTGAACACCTTTATTTAATGTGACCTCTGCAACAATAATGCAAATCTTCAAATTTCATTCACATCACGCAATTACTTGCCATTTTATTGACATTATTATGGATATAACAAATATGTCCACATTACATGAAACTTCCGTTTTATGAAAATCCATATGGTGAAAACCCATTACAACCCATCACAAAATAGAGACTCTACAGTGCTTCATTAGGAGAATGGGGACCATATTTTTCTAGCTGATTACACATCCAGGCTTCAACAGGCATAACAATGGATGTGCCCACACAGGACATACCCTGATGCAACCATGACAACCACATGACTTGACGCCAGGTGTGCCAGAGATGTGCTTGCTCAACGACGTGCAGCGTCAATAAATCTTTCAGTCGAACCATCAGTACCCACAATCATAATCACACATACACACACACACACACACACACAATCCTTTACCACCATCCCACACATATATACTGTCCAAATTAACCGTGCAAATCCCACCCACACTATCTCTTACACACACACACACACACACATTATCCTACTCTCACTCAGCCAGCACCTGTGTAAGAACCTGCCCGTGTCAGTCTGGGACACTGTGTGCTCTAGGGAAGACACACACACACACACACACACACACACACACACACACGGCAATAAAATTCACACAGTCTGAGAGCTGGGGCGGTGCCCCACTCTCTCTCTCTCCTTCCTTGGCCTGCTTTGTCATTTCCTTCTACAGAAACATGCTCATACATGAACAGAATTGCCTCAACAGTCGCCATACACAGCGCAACAAACTTAACTGTCTCACATGCTAACAAAGCTAACGGCTCTTCTTCACTCTTTAGCGGCATCACTTAATAACATGAAAAAAGACCAAACGCGAGGTCAAACCAGGGGCTGAAGGATTTTTGAAAGCATATGATTAGTGCATTTTTTGGGGATTGATGTATGTAAGCAGATTACTACTCCTGCCTCAACTAACGCTGGATTAGTCCATGTAATGTACTATGTTCATTTATTTACTCAAGAAGCAATGCATTCATGTGAAAATATGGCTATAACTATTGTAATGAATGTAGCTAACATTCACACCTATTTATGTATGTGTGTATTATTAGAGTACTGTTTGCGTTCTTGTTGAAAAATAGAAAATAGTCTTCAACTGGTGTTCAACTATACAGGAAACTTTCCTCACGTTCTGGGGATCCCCCTTGGTGTCTGCAACACAAGGGCAGAGTGAATTCTTCTCAGGCTCACAACAAAAGACTCTCCCTCAGCCCCGGGAGGAAACCATACTGTACTCGGGCTCTGCGCTGCGGCTTTGTGTTAAAGAAAACAAAGGAGGATCTAGTGCAGTGATGCTTTTTCCAGGCACCAAGCTGAGCGTTGGGAAAGTCTCCCAACGCAGCCTCTGATGACACGTTCCCCGCGCCACTCGATTGCCGATGTTATCGCAAGACAGGAAGCTGATGGGGATAAATGTGGCAAAACATTTTAAAAATAAACACACTTGGGCAAGTGGGGGAAACAATCGCAAGCAGAGAAAGATAAATAAGACGGAACCCTTGACTTGTCTTCAGTTTGCTTGTTCTGGACGGGAGAGGGTTGTGGTGGTGGTGGGGAAACGGAACTGAGCCAACTGTCCCAGACTCTCTCTGAGAAACTGCAGAACCATGTTCTATTTTAGCAATACCAGATAAGAGAACAGTTGTCACCCCCCTCCCCTTCACTTTCAGCAGCCACACATCACAAAAGGGGCTGTGGTAGACCTGGACTTGGGAGGGGGAGGGAGGTTCAAAATGTCAGTGGCCCAGCAGGAAGTGCAACTCCAGAGGAGGCCTGGTAGTAAAACATGCCACTGAAACCCCACTTTGGCGGTGCACTCTCTCATTTCACAAGCTCCTGGAGGTCAGTGGCAGGGCAGGGGTGGGCAAATGGTAGGCTAGCATATGGGAGGACACACAGAGGAAGAGAAATATCCGTTTAATAACCTCCAACGACCCATCATGTCACAGCAGTGGTGTGTGTGTGTGTGTGTGTGTAAGGAAAAGGGGAGGGGGGGGTTAATCGGGCAACATAGCTTCTGAGCCATTAGCTTAACTGCTTAAACAGAAGAACGAGTGCTGGAACAAATATGATTGGCCACAGGAGACATCCAGCCCTGACATTTCACTGGCGGGGGGAGGGGGGGGGGGGGGACGTGGACCTGGCGGGGGCACAGTGTGTACCAAAAGCTGGCTCTAATTCACATCACAAGGGCAAGGACAGGGCAACACAACCCTCACGGGACACGTCCCAAATCTCATCAGACAACTCAGGACCCACCATCTGGCAACCTTACTAACAGGCTGATAAGTGCCCAGCAAGGCTACCTCACATGCTAACAGACAACTATGCCCTGCACATAACCCTCCACATCAACATCAAAAATGGCTGAATTCATTGTCCCCTTAAGCCCTGCGCCCTGAACCCTCAAAGACTTAACTGCCATTAATCAATTTTATGATTGACTGATTCAAGCATGTTAAGTCTATGAGGGTTCAAGGCTTAGGGTCAGGGGGGCACTTTTGGATTCTTTGAGAGTCTCTATTCATCAATAAGCACACCTCTACATCTGTATACCAAAGATCATTGAATACCGACCAAGATAGAGCAACATAATACATTCTAATAACATTAAACAATGTGAGCAAACGTAAATACTTCCAGAGTGCCACATAGCGTCACAATATAAACTTTTCAATGACATTCTGTATGAGGAGGACTCAACTTTGGTCTGCATAAAGGGAGATTTCCCCCTCCCCTTTTAACGAAGGAACTTAACGAACGTTTGTGCCTGTCGCTCCGCTGTTACCCTCTTTGTGTATAACTTTGCTATTAATGACAATCTGTATGCAGAGCATGGCAATGTACAAGGATGACCCTGCTGTAATTGCAAAGCAATGTGTACATTGTTTCCATTACTCCGGATGAGGTGGAGGAGGATGCTTAGGCAGATGTTAACAAAAGGCACTTAAACATGGACAAAGTGGACCTGCACAGACCTCCTTCTAGAAGGAGAACACATTAATTCCACAACGGGGTGGAATTTCACTAGAAGCCAATCTAATAATGTGCTCTAGGAACACATGTACGTACACCCAGTGATTATATTTAATTTGGCGAGTGTCTTTGGAAAGCCGCATCCGCAGCAGGGTGGTAATTAAGACTAATTAGGAGGACCCTGGATTGCAATGGAGTTTAGCGTCATTCTGTAACCCAGAGCACACTCTTGACGGCAGACGACAGAATGCTTCCTTCAGTACAGTCACGGCTGGAGCCAATTGCTTCCATGTGTCCCCCCCCCACACACACACACACACACAATTTAATTAGCCAGATCCGCCACAATCAAATTTAGATCAAATCGAAACTGAAAATACCCGTGAAGATGTTTTTTCTGATAAACCCGCTCATCATTATGAGAGAGATTACTCACATAGGACAAGCTCAACGAAAACGATCCAACTGTGATGAAAGGCTGTGCAACAGAGCTGAGCGGAGAGTTCTGTTGTTGACCAATCTTTTCAGTTCAAAACCGATCGTTTCAGTTCAACAGCACCACCGGCAAAAGCCCAGAGCAGTAATAAAACAAAACTGTTTTTTTTGTGTATTTAACCCAGAATATATTAATCACTAAGCAAGGAAAAATAAATGAATGCTAGGATATGATTACTATGTCATATATGTGATTATTAAAAGCATACAACGATTTCCTGTTAGTAAGGGGTTCGGTCTGAACTTGATGGTGTCCTAATGTGTGTGTTCTGCTGGTGAATTGTTGGGTGGATCGCTGGCATGCAGAGGCCAGTCGAGCCTATATCTCAGAGTACGGAAAAGAGTTTCTCCCCAATATTTATTTTTCTTGAGCTCAAGCCAAGAACAGTCCCTTCAAGTTGAGCTCAAACCGTATTAAGTGGATAATGTCATATTTATAAAATGACAGATTTAAACTAACAGTCATAAGATGCTCGGTCAACGCTATTTGTATGAACATGTCTGCGTCATCCATGGTTGCCAGACTTTTTCCACCACAATTTTCTTTTCAGTTTTTTGCCTCGTCTTTACATCTCACAAACACATTTCACATTAATTTTAACACTGCATGACTAATAACTGCTGCTGAAGGGAGCACTCAACCCCAACTCAACTCCTAACTTTACGTCAGTTGAGAAATTTGTTGATCATGTCTGGAGAACTGGGAGAAAAGACGAAGTACAGAAAAACAGTCTAGAGAAGCAAAATATTTTGGCCGAGGAAAAATTAAATCTCACATTGCCCACGCTCTACTTGAAAGAGGAGAACGTGCTTTGGAGTAACGGTCATGCCTTTCTTTTTATGGACTTTTATGCGTTTTATGGGTTACAACAATAAACCAATAGTACACTTTATTTAATTTGCACAGTGTCAGTGAAGTCTGTGAAGAACCAGCTCACACTGAAAGAATAAATAGTACCAACCCTCTCCGGTACTATAACAAATAAACTCTACTTGGGAAACATGCAACCAATTAACCTTTGGATCGCTATATTTTCTAGGGATAGACAAACTAGAAAAGTGTTCAGTTTCATCATAAAACAATTTCCCTACATCTTTCAGGCAATTTTCCTCAAAGGGAATGTGAGCATCATAACTCGAGACACCATTGCATAACGCTACTGGAGAGCGGTCTGTCCTGTTCCATTCCCTTGCCTGGGACAGCTCTTCAGCTGGAGAGAATGAGAGAGAGAGAGAGAGAGAGATAGACAGAGCTGAGCAGAGAGATCTGCAAAAATAACAACAAACAGTTGGCTTATGCGCAGCAATTATCTCATAAGAGGTCCTCTGTGTCGGAGTTCTTAAATGGCTCGGGGCCCTGCGTCGCTCTTGCCTCGTTCTCGGCATAGTCCTCTGGCCAAGTGATACCTCAGGAGGCCCTGCATGTGATGAGCCCCACTGGGGCCCGGGAGACTGAGGCAGGCAGACCACGAGCTGCCAAAATTGCTGCAGTGAGAGCTTCCCCCCTTCCCCACCCCACACCACACCGCCCCACCTCACCCCCCTCTCATCACATTTTTGAGAAGTCTAGTCAGAGGAAGCCGCTTGTGGTAAGTGCTTGTGAAATCGCCGTGACGTCCGTGAGCTGCGACGAGACAGGCCCTCTCCCAGCCCTAATAAGGAGTTGCTTTGACAGCGCCGATCAGGACCATCATCCCTCATAGAAAGAGAGGGGAAAAAAACATGCCAGTCAGACTTAACTGCAAAGGCGAAAAAGGGCAAGAGAGAGAGAGAGAGAAAGAGTGAGAGTGAGAGAGTAAGAGTGAGAAAGTGAGAGGGCTCGGAAGGACTCTACTCTCAAGTCCCAGATATAAGAAACAAGTGTGCCATGGAATGTATAGGTCTTCTCCAACCTTCAAAGTCAAAACATTATTATTAAGCCAAATCCAAAGTTTTCCTGACTCTGGAGAACTGAGAGAAGATGTGACCCGTCATGTACATCTAGGTTCCCAGATTGAGTGCTGGAGCGCTTTATAAATAGAGACTGTTCTCAAAAAACAGACAGTCTGAGCTAAATCCCTGTTCAGGAAACCAGCGGTCTGACCCAGCATGAGAGCCGTCAGGATATTAAACAGGCACCCCCACTTAAGGGACCGTGACGTGACACACACACACACACAGAGTGCTTCAAGGAGCGCTGGTTTGCTCATCGTGTTATCACGTCGCCTCTCCTGAGTCTGGGGCAGTCCACAACACGCTGGCCAGCGCATCGGCCATTAGCCAGGTGTGTTCCAGATGTCTCCAGATGTCTTTCATGTGCTGCAATCAGGCCCGCACAGACCAGGGCAGCAGAGAGACGGGAGGAGATGAGAGGACAAGTGTTGTTTTTGTTTTAAGGGAAAAATTACAGAGAGGTAGAGAACCAAACCTCTCTGTGAAAAGTGAAAAAGAGAGAGGGGGGGAGATGGGGGATGGGAGGGGGAGAGAAAGAGGGGGAGAGAGAGAGGAAGAGAAAGAAGAAGAAGGAGAAAAGAGAGCCAGAGGTTGCCATGCCTACCGTCTGGCCACTGCGAGACGAGCGAGATACCCTGGCCCGGACCCTGGCGCTCTCAGGGAGTGATGCCATGGCAACGCAAACAAAACAGTGCATTCCGAAGCATGAAAAAGCACATGGTGAGAATGGACGCTCAGCAAAGACAAACCGGTCCCCAGGCAGACAAGAGATAGCGTAGTCAGCGCATCAGCTGATTACCATATGAGGCTAATGAATCAAACCTCCCAACTCCGTATATCCCGTCCCGAACTACTGCAACTGAGCGTGTGTGTGTATGTGTGTGTGTGTGTGTGTGTGTGTGTGTGTGTGTCTGCTAGAAGAGAACAGCAGTTGGTCACACATGAACCATGAGCTTAACACAGATTTCAGACATGCTGGTGTGAAACTCCTTTTTGTTCTCCCTTTTCTGGATCCCCCTTTCCTCTCTCCTCCTACATTCCCCTTTCCTTCCCTTCTCTCTCTCTGCTACTCTCTTCTCTTTTCTCTCTCTGCTACTCTTTTCTCTTCTCTTCCTCTCCCTGACCTGTGCTCTCTTCATTCTCAAAGTTGCCTTTTTGTTACACACATCTTTTTCACTTTTATTATTCTCTCCATCTCTTTAATCCTCTCTCCCTCCCATTCTCTCTCTATCTCAATCCTTTACTTCCTTTCACACAACCCTCCCTCCCTTTTTCCAACCTATGCACTACTTTTGCTCCCAGTTGCATTTCTTTGCAAACACACACACACACACACACACACACAAACACATTTTCCCTTTCGCTCTATTCTCTCCAACTCTCTATCCCCTCTCTCTCCCAATCCTTTACTTCCTCTCACCCTCCCTCTCTCCCTGTCTCTCCCTGGCCATTGTCCATGCTTGTGCCATTGGCCCCAGCCAGCAGGAAGCATGGTTGGTTTGGGAGCTGTTGCCATGTCCCATCTCACAGCAGCGGCGAGCGGAGCAGGCCAGGGCCACAGCGGAGAACTGTGGGCTCATCCTCTAATGGGTGCAGTAGAGCTGGCCAGACAGACCACAGATGTCAGCTGATAAGCTGATGGTTCCCACAGATGGCTGGTGATAGGACAATACGGACTGTGTGTGTGTGTGTGTGTGTGTGTGTGTGTGTGGGTGTGTGTGTGTGAGTTTGTGTGTGCGTGTGTGGAAAGAGGACAGACAGAGAGTAAGAGTGAGTGCGTTACAGTGTGCGCGTTTGTGTGTCGGTCCATATATCTGTTTGAGTCATCAACAGCAACTATGTGTGTTGCCACAAAGCAAGGATTGATATCTTTTGAAAAGACTTTCATGGAAAAACAACATAAAACCAAAAAAATCATTTCAGGAAACTTAATATGACAGATGACACACGTCATCTTTTATTACCAACTCTGTTGATATCACTATTTGTGAACCCAGAGATAGGAACAGACAGCCATAAAAATAAGAAATGGGAATGGAAAGGGGGTGTCCAGGTTTAGCCTACTTCCCAAACGTAAAATTCCTGCCGTCCGGCCATCTGATTCCACTCTCTGTCTGTTCATCCAATGGCAACAAACAACAAAAAAAAGAAGAACAGACATACATCCTTCCATACGCACTCAGCAAAACAACAAAAAAAAGGAGCTTCAACCCACAGAAGATTAACAGACATACATCCTTCCATACGCACTCGGCAAAAGCCACAGGAAAAAATTGAAAACAGATGACTTTAACCCATTTTTTTGTACTTTACTGAAGGCAACATTCAGCTTTCACTTTTAAAAAACGATGTACTACTTTAGATCAATAAAAAGAGGCTCAACCAGGGGGCATTGCAGTATGAAGAATGGAGCGTATGAGGTTGTTCAGGTGTGGCACAGCTTATCCGCACATGAGACAAGAGACAAAAAGTCTCCACATGTAAGGTCACACTCCATTTTTATTCAAGCGCTTTATCCCCATCTCGGCAAATTGCACTGACTTAACTATTAACCATTCAAACCACACCATAAATTTGCCCTCAACAGCCATGCACAATGAAAAAAAAATCTTGGCTCAAACTTTCTGACACACGAAATGTGGTATTAACTTTACAGGACCTAAATCCTAGCTCTTAGTGTATAGCTCGTTGGCTATACCTGACATTTGGGGAAATTTCTGTTGAGTGCAGTGATTTCATGGGATATTTATATGCTTCATATCAACATCAAAGATAGACATGATTATTTTCTGGGACCGGAGCAGTAAAGCAAAAAGGTGAGAGCGTGGGGCCTTTCAAACCCTGTGAGGACCTCATGAATAGACCTACTTGACTCTGCTGATCAAACAGAGTAGTGTTTAGGTTTAGATGAGAACCAAATGCAATAGAGTAATCATATTAATCTGTATCTAGAGTATACTACATACAGTACATGTTCAAAATCAGAGTCATGTCTATGACTTGATTACATGTATCCACTTATACCTCTGGATATAGTGTATAATGCATCTCTCACTCAGCTCACTCACTTTACATTTACATTTACATTTAGGCATTTAGCAGACGCTTTTATCCAAAGCGACTTACAAAAGAGGATAACACTCAACTTTCTCACCTCACTCACTCCACTCATCTCAACTCAACTCAACTCAACTCACCACTATAACCACCTATTTATTTGTTAATAATTACTACAATCTGATGACCAAAATGCAGAGTTTTACTCTTTTAATGAGATATGAGACTTTAATGAGTCACAAAGAAAATTCTCATTCTCATTCTTTGAATTTATTTTGTAATCCGTCTGAACATGTATGAATTGCAAACACTCCTTTTAATTTGTGATCGTGTTTAGGCTTGCGTGGATCTCTGTGCATGTGTGTGCTGTTTGCAAAATGCAACCACATTGTTGGTATCTGTTAATGCATCGGCCTATAAGGGAATGCTAACCCCACACATCATTTTACAAGGCCGCAACCACAAACCATGAGACTCTAAATCTTACGAATCTCGCATCCCAACACTCGGAGCATTTTTACTGTCCTTCCCGCTGTGCAGCGGAGCACCGTGAATCAATGTCCACCGCACATGTTTCCTCATCCTGTGCGCTCTGGGTGAGCCGAGTCGACTGGTGCAGGCAGCATACCAGCACCAGACCCTGGGCCAAGGAATCATGACCCGCTCAGCCGTACAGTAGAGTCACTACCATTCATCATACAAAATATCTCATCTATTACCAGGGGAGAGTAGATAATAAAAACAAAAACAACAACAACCACCAAAAAAATAGCAGTGGAAAAGTTCATTTTATGATCTCACCATAACCACCACTGAATCCAATGCGAGAGCAAGCAATGCAATTTAAAACCAGTAGCAGAGAAAATGAAAAACAAATTCTGGTCTGGGCTACAGTAAATGAATGTCCAACTTGAAACCGTACAAAAATGACCACTGATGCAATTTCGTACAGCCTCATAAAAAGTGTTCCAAAACAAAACGTTTTGCCTCAGTCCACTGTAACTGGATGCGTGACTGCCTAGTTTTTTCCGGAAAAACCACCAATAACACTCTGGATTTACACTGCAATACAATACCAGTTTGTCTGTCCAGAACCGTCAGCTGCCAAAGCGAACCCAGATCAGGGCAAGTACGCAAGAAAGACCTTCTCTCCTTTGTTACTTAATCCTTTCTTACGACGACAAAGAAGCAGCATCAAGACAATTAACGTTAGAAACTAATTGTCTCTATAAGCAGTCAACGTTGTAGTCAAGTCACTAAACTGGGTAGCAAAACTGGGCAGTCAAACTGGTGCGCTAAATGGAACAGATTCTATACGAGCACACACACACACACAAGAAGGTCCCACGGCAAAATATGTGCATGAGGGTCTATAAATACACAAGACTGGATGTAATATACATGTTTACTGTTGCCTGAGAGTCGCTTTTGTGGGGGTTCCAGACCAGAGGAACTGCACTATGGTCCAACAGAGCATCTTATGAACAGATATAAATAGGCAATTGCTCAGAATAGCACGTGTGGTTCTGTTTGTGGCCTGATATGCCTCTTTAATAATTGATCCAAAAGCGTTTGCCCACCTAAAATAAAGGGAAAAATAGGAGACGCACAACGGGCCTTGAACAGTTTCTGGGCCCTCGTGCCAAAGCCACACAGTCCTTTAAGGAACATTTGTGAGCTGGGAGCAACTTCCAGGCTTTTACTGAACTTAGGACTCGGTGCCCATTACGACCGTTAACCACCAGAGCTCTGTGTTCGGGACGAACGCACCTAACAAGTTGTCCCTGGAGGCCAATTTCGAAGCCCCAGACTGACTCAGGCAGCCAAGGCTCTCTCCACCAGAAGCAGGTTGATTTCAGATGGAGGGAATTCAGCAGCCGCCCGACGGACGCGCTCCCAAAAATAACCCACATTCCGCCATTTTATTTGATTTCAGTGGAAAAGCTGAGGCCTGGTTCAATTAAAGACATCGTAACAATGTAATAGGTTAGATGAATGCAGTTATATGTTAGCCTGCGGGAAACATGGAGAATGATAAAACCTCAAATGATCAAACATGACGTCATGTGAGCTGACTAAATTGAGCTGGATTGGACAGTGTGACACAATTCTCCTGATTCCTGCTATTCCCTTGAGAGTAATAGGATTCATTCATACATCATTCATACCCCTGCTCAGTCATCCATCATCTAGTAGTCAATGCATTTAATAAATTCTACACTAATCATTAATCTCTTATTATTATGGACTAATAACAGCAATCAGGCCAACTATAATGCCATCGAGGTGAAATCCTATCTATGATAATAACTAATGCATACATCTGTTTAGTATAAAATTTGGAATCTTTCCATGTCCAAAATGAAAAACAGTAACACACTGCATTTTGTAAGAACATTCAAAAGTTGAGCATGCACAGAAAAATCTGCCCATCAAAAGAAAAATAACACTGGAATTTGTGGTCTAATAATGGCTGAAATGGAAGATCTGAGGAGAGTGTAAGCTGACCAAGCACCTTGGGTCATCATGGCCCAGTCGTCTTTAATCAGTTATGTAACATAATGGGTCTGAGTCACTGACCATCTCCTGAACAGTCACACCCTCCTCTAACCCCTATCCCCTCTACTGCCCGGACCCCCAAACACACACACACACACAGAGAGACAAAGACAGATAGAGATACAAACACACACACACACACACACACAGACAAAGACAGATAGAGATACAAACACACACACACACAGACACAGATAGACAGAGATACAAACACACACACACACACACACACACACACACACACACACACACACACACACACACACACACACACCAGTGTGTAATCCTACTCCAACAATGGTATGAACACACAACAAAAGAATTCTCCCCCATCGTGAGTGACTTAGGCCATGCCATAATGAGACTCAGGGTAGAAACAGAGAGCTAAAGTGAGTGCATTCAGTATATATCAGATGTCACAGAGAGAAGAGCAAGGGAGAGAGAAAAAGAATGGGACAAACGGATATAGAGTGCTAGAGGAGAGAAAGAGAGAGAGAGAGAGAGAGAGAGACAGAGAGAGAACAGGCCAACAGAAGGCATAAGTGGAAGCTGGAGAGCTTACTGGCTCTAACCCCTGGTCTGCAAAGTGAAAATGTATCCCTGTTTAACACACCAGGCCATACCCCCCCCCCCCCCACACACACACACACCCAACCCCCCAAACTCTGTAGTAAGGAGGATAGACTGATGGGAATTCTGCAAAAGCTTGACTCTGGCAGCCCCGTTAAACACAACCAAAAAAGGAGTGAAGAAGACCCCGTTTTTTTTCCTGAACCCCAGTATTTTCATTCCATGGACACTTCCCCTGAGGTCTCTGCGTGCATGCGTCTGTTGCTGTCCAGGGAGGCAGACATCTTAAAGAAACTTTCTGAGTCATTACTAATCAGCTCAGGCTGATTTTGGAAGACATCTGAGAACGTCTTGTTCTAAATGACATAACCAGGCAAGATCCACAGTTCTAATCCCAAACCCTTTTTTGTCGAATTCTGCACAGAGAAAACTCTTAACTCTGTAAAGAGTGCAATGAGTGCAAATATATTTTTTTACAGTGTGATATATTCAGCTATCCAGCATAGGGTCTGTTCTTTTGCATGAAACTGTACGAGGCACAAGCATACATCTCACTACAGATGAGATCAAGAGACACGTTACGACACAGCACCATGCTCCTAAATCACTGTGCTATGAATACCCTCATAAAAGTCCCCTGCCAAAGAAAAAAATAAAGAATATGTTACTCCAAACAATACTTAGCTCTTATAATTATGTACAGATCAGTTTTTTTTTTCTGTGTCGTCTACTTCTGCATTTTTCTGATTTGTGTGCATGTGGTTGTGAAGCAGCTGTCCAGAAACTGCTCTTGTGTTTCATGTGGCCACCTCTTGTTAACTGGTCACATGTCTAGTCACTTGACACTGTTTACATTATCATCAAATATGTTAGGAGCCTGCGAGCCCCATCTGCCATAAAAAAGCACTGAAAATAATTATTTTGAGACAACGCAGCACGATGGGTCAGTGTTTGGCATCTCAGACACATTCCAAGTGGAAGTCTTTATTTTTTTGGATTCCACAATAGGTTGAGGAGGTAAGGGTTGTTCCCTTAAGGGTCGTTGAGGTAAGAGTGTTTCTGAGAAGTCATGCAATATGAAACAGGCCACTGGTTTGGACTCACTAGCAGCAGTGGAGGTGAGAGCTCCCAGACAGGAAGAAAACATCTTTAATTAGGTGCTGTGGCTTTGATGTAATTCTTTCTAATGACTCCTAATTTCATTGTGTCACAGCTACAAGGCCCTGTTCAAACAATATCAATCAAACAGTGCAGTGCAGTGCAGACAGTGCATTAACAAGACAAATGTAATTAGGTCTGATTATCCCCTAATGACTGTGAATGATCAGCTGGTTGCGGTTAAAGCCTTTCAACTCTCTATAACTAATTGCTGTTTCAACCATCTATTTTTGGATCCACTCGAAAAAGGGCCCCTAGGGTTGATCTAGACAGCGATAGCATACCAGTTGCCACACAGTACTGTACTGTAATATGACTTGTTATGGGGGCATGCGTAATAATAACATAATGCCACAGGACTGTAAAGAAGTCAAGCACCTAATATAAAACGTCTGACGGACTTCAACATGTGTTACGGACTGACGGACTTCAACAATGTTTTAGGCTATCCGATTTTACTCCGAGGATTCCATGTGCTGGTGTTGTTCTCAATCAGTCAATAAATCTAATTTACAAATCTTAAAATTACACCAAGGTAATGAAAACACAATTCAAGTTGCTTTCGCAATATTAAAAAAAAATATATATTTTTTTTTTAATCAATAATTAAAAATTTAATCATCCACTGAAGCAATAAATTAGCCTTAATCTAATCCAGTGACTAGTGGTATAGGCAAATGTGTATGTTGTGTGTGTGTGTTTGTGTGTGGGGGGGTCCGAAAATGCTAGAAAGACTCGTAAGTAAGAAACGGAAAAAAAGAAGAGAGAGAGCGAGGGAGAGAAACTGAGAGAGAGTGAGAGAGAACAACAAACAGTAGAGTGACAGAAAAGAAACAGATATAACAGAGGGAGCGACCTTAAAGACAGAAGAGGCTACGTAAACAGGGAGAAAAACCACAGAACAAGGTTGTGAGAGAGAGCGAGCACACTGTGGCCCGAGCTCCATATCACAACACTTTCCCCGTCTCTACGCTGGCTGGCTAGCTGTCCCAACCGGCCGTCTGGACAGCTCTTTCCTCTGTAGATGATGGACGTTGTTTAGACAACTCGGGCTAAAATGTGAACCATAACAATAATAACCGTAGGAGCAGCGGGGTGGATAGGACGCCCTGCTGTCTCCCCTGCAAACCCCCCGCCGCTGCCAGCCCACTGTTATGTGGATATAAACAAAACGAGCTGAGAGGCGAGGGAGAAGTCAAGGCTAATGCTTAGCTATGGGACAACAAATGACTGTGTCAGTTTTATGGTTGTAATTGAGCAGATTAGCACCTCATCATACAATAGACATGAGGAAGTTTCCAGTATATTTCATAGTCTCAAGAGTGTTTATGAACAAGGTTTTGAAAAAAATGGAGAACCAAAGTACAATACTAAAACCAAGCAGAGTGAACAGGGCGTCATTTATTCCAAATAGTCTTCTCACAGCAGACTTTTACAGCTCGTGTTGCATGTGTTGATCTCTGCAACAAATCTTTGCACTATGGATACACCGGTAGCCTTTCTTCTCAGTCTTTTAACTTCTTAGCTTTGAACTCATTACAATTAATAACAGTTAATGAGATTAGTTCTATTTACGCCCTGGCAAGCATCGTAATCTTTCCTACGGCACGCCATCTCTCCTCTCGGCCCTTCATTCAAATCTGAATGTGCCTTGATTTAAAAGTCTTGCCAGAGCCAGGCAAACACACAAAGTTAAGTAAACTCAAGGCTGAAGCTGACAAACAAAGGGCTAAAAATGCACTTCCTGGTTGACTAGAAGTGCCTTTGAAGACCAAGCCCAGAGAAATCCCGCACTCCCACAGGTACAGACGGCTGCCCTTGCGCTCCAAAGCCAACATCATCTGGAGCTCCATGGAGCTCCATCCAACAGTTCATTTCCTTTGCAGGCCAAGCTGTGTGTCATGATGGGTTTTGCACGCAGGTTGTGAGCAAGAAGAAAGGCTCACGGTAATTATAGCAGACAGGGAGAGGGTAACATTAGACAGGTTTGTGTCTGTCTGGGTCTTTACGGAGATCCGAGTGGGAACCTCGCGGATCGGACCCGGAGCAGAACCGCGTCTGGCCCACAGCAGGAAGCCTCGGCCCTTGCACTGGGCGCTTGACGCTGGGGAATATATTTCATGGCTGGAGGAGGCTGCAAGTGAAGCGCATGGCCCTACAGAGCTTCTCTAAACTCAAAGCAGTACAAAGGAGAGAAGAAAAGACATTGGTGTTGCTGAGAAATACAGGCCCTTCCTCTACATAGATGACTGGGACCCTCCAGCTAGTGAGATTGATGCTTCGTGCGAAAGGCCAGCCTGGACTACTGGAATGGAATAACCCGAAGGGGGAGAACAAAAGAGAGAGAGAGAGAGAGAAACAGAGAGAAAGAAAGAGAGAGAGAAAACAAGGGGAAGTCAGCACATCAATACCAGGAGCCGGACACGCTATTATCTGGAAACATTCCAGTTTTCCAGGCACGAGGATAACAAATAAACAGCGTCAGCCATGCAAACAAGACAGCTGGGTTTCCAGTTCCCGAAAGTTAGTGAACGGTGAACGTCGAGCGTGCTTCAGGTCCTAACACATTTGGGTGTGTTTATCACCAGTTCCAGGCCTCGGCATGTTCAGTTAGCATTAAGAGGAATG
The DNA here is from genome assembly GCA_015244755.2 of Tenualosa ilisha. NCBI lineage: Eukaryota > Metazoa > Chordata > Actinopteri > Clupeiformes > Clupeidae > Tenualosa > Tenualosa ilisha. The sequence continues at coordinate 1,124,741 of PYXC01002283.1, read as the reverse complement.
ATTTTTTTGGTACAGTAACGCCCCCAATCACATTTCACTACATCAAATATGAATCATCTAAACCCTACTCTTAGAGTCAGGAATGTTTCAATACCAAAGAAGCCTGGATTCCAAGTATTACCACAAAAGCCTTAAGGTTAATTCCGACAAAGCAATGATTTTTTAAAGCATTATTGCCATATTAAGACATCTGAGAGAGAGAGCAGTCAGAGACTAATTCTAAGTGGCTGGCTTCTGTCTTTTTCTTTCCATTAGCTTGGTGCAGCGGCTGGTCGTCAGTAGCCAGGGCACATAATGGGCTTCCTGACAGGAAGCAGCACTTATCTGGAGTCGGCTGCCGTGGTGGAGGCAGCATGTGTGGCCGTCACAGCTCCGACAACAGGGGTACCACGTGTGTGTGTGTGCGTGTGTGTGAGTGCGTGCGTGCACACTTGTGTGCCAAGTGTGCAAACACAGTACAATTCCACCCCCCTCCATCACTCTCTCTCTCTCTGTGTCACACACACACACACACACACACACACACACACACACACACACTCTTCAGTGGACACCTAAGCCTTCACACATGAGCATAATGTTGCTGGCGTCGGGGCACGCCACATGCCATCCCTGCTCCCATAAATATACTGGCAAGATAATCTGTCATAAGAGCTGCACTCAGGGTTTATCAGTGGGCATGGAGAGAGCACCCCACCAGCCTTGGGTAACAGGGGTCATGGGGGGGGGGTAGTGTGTGTGTGTGTGTGGTAGGACTCTCCATAAACCAGTGTAAGTCAGATTCCCAATTTTGATTGGCCATAGCTTTGCTTCATGTTTATATCATGTTTGTATGTTACGAGTCCCTTTGGATAAAAGTGTCTAAGCATGAACCTAAATAAGAGGATTACACACAGCAAAGTTATTTATTGCAACTTCTAAACTGTCTACACGCTACACACACAAGTCTATTGATGCCCAGATGAAAAAGGGAAAATTATAACGTCAGTGGAGTTCTGTAGCTGTCAGTCTGCAGTGCATCAGCTGTTGGGGGATCTGCTGCATTGCATATACATATCTGTACATGGAACTTTCCAGATATGTGGCTTCTTCTATATCTGTCTATCTATATCCCTTCCCCACTCCATCTTCGCCCTGATTTCACCCTGCTCTCTCTGTCTGTCTCTCTCTCTCTCTCTCTCTCTCTCTCTCTCTATGTAGATTATAGGGCTCCTAAAAGTCCATTCCGATGGCTGTTTGCTTGGGATTCTGGTATTTGTTGAAGTAAAGAGAGAAAAGGGAGAGTGACAGTGAGTGAATGAAAAAGAGAAATGGATAGAAAGAAAGAAAGAGAGAGAGAGAGAGAGAGAAAGAGAGAGAGAGACCAGCTCTCCCTCATAAACAAACATCCACACACACACACACACACACACACACACACACACAGTGCATGTCATAGGGGCAGCGGCCAGGTCGTTCATCACCATCGGAGCTATTCTTCATTCGAGAGGAGCGTGCCAGCGGACACTCACAGAGGCCTCGGCCAGCCAAGCTCTGACGGCCAAATCCCAGCGCCGATTTATGGGAACGGGGATCCCAGCCGGATTTTTACGGAACCTCTGCTGCTCCGCAGGATTAGAGGGATCAAGGACATTTTGGAAAGGCTGTGTGAGCAAACAAAGCAACACACACACACACACACACACACACACACACACACACACACACACACACCTAATAGACTCACAATACTCACAAACACAGGCATATTTATCAATGACAGAGGTCTAAAGAATGCTCAGAACTGAGCAGTTGTGTTTTTGGGACACACATCTCAGCCTGCTACACACACATATACACACACACACACACACACACACACACACACACAGAAATATCAGCACAGACAGGTGATTCACTCCACTGCAGAACACACCTGACCGGCCATGACCTTTGCGTGAATAGAGACACAACAAAACTCTCTCCTGATGCACTTCCCCTTGCGAACTGCTCTTGGCAGGAACTGGGAAAGCAGACAACGGCCTGAGCCTGAGCCACAGCAGAGAACCGAGAGCGAATGACTGAAAGCTAGAACGCCAGCGAAGCCAGAACGAAGACGGATTACAAGTCAAACTGGCCAGCAATCCAGGGAAGCACATGAGAGGTCGCTCACTACACACCGCGCAGTAATCATAGGAGAAAAAGACTAGGAGATCTGGACTGGACAAATATGGCAGCGCTAAGCAAACTTCAGGAGGAAGTAAAAATGGAAAGAGGGAAAGGGGGATAGAGAGATAGGAGAGCGAGGTACAGAGAGAGATAGAAAGAGAGAGAGGGATGAGAGAGAAAAACGTGTTGCGTGTGTGTGAGAGAGAAAAAGAGAGAAGGATTGAGAGAGGAAGAGAGAGAGAGAAAAAAGTGTGCTTGTGTGTGTGTGAGAGAGAGAGAGAGAGAAAGAGAGAGGGATTAAGAGTAGAAGAGAGAGAGAGAAAACTGTGCGTGTATGTGCGTGTGTGAGAGAGAGAGAAAGAGAGAGAGATTGAGAGAGGAAGAGAGAGACAGAGAGAAGTGTGCGTGCGTGTGCGTGTGTGAGAGAGAGAGAAAGAGAGAGATATTTAGAGAGGAAGAGAGAGAGAGAGACAAGTGTGTGTGTGTGGTGTGTGTGTGTGTGTGTGTGTGTGTGAGAGAGAGAGAGAGAGAGAGAGAGAGATTCAGCAGGAGGCTGTGAACTGTCAGGGAGGTGGTACGGCAGGGAGAGGTGAAGAGGAAAGGGAATCAGTGGCTACAACTCAATCATCACCCAGCAGCCTGGCAGTGCTGACAGCGTGACTGCCATACCAGTGTGTGAGTGTGTGTGTGTGTCTGTGAGTGTGTGACTGTGAGTGTGTGTGTGTGTGTGTGTGTGTGTGTGTGTGTGTGTGTGTGTGTGTGTGTGTGTGTGTGTGGAAAGTGTGGCTGCCATACCAGGGCTGGAGAGAGGGATGACCAGACATGGAAGAGAGAGAGAGAGAGAGAGAGAAAGAGTGTTGGGCGGTGTGTGTGTGTGTGTGTATATGTGTGTATGTGTGTATGTGTGTGTGAGTGTGTGCGTGTGTGCGCGTTCAGAAAGTAGACATACGTTGATGTGTATGTCGGTGCTGACTGAAAGGCTGTTGTGTGGGAGCAGCAGCTGAGGTTGGGATGGTACATTCTCAAGAGGACATGGGTATGTGTACCAGTGTGTGTGTGTGTGTGTGTGTGTGTGTGTGTGTGTATGTGTGTACGTATGTACTGTATGAGTAAATATTTCCATTCCATATTCCTTTTCCGTTTCATAGAGCACATACCTCCAACACGGCAACCATGTCTGTGTGTGTTTGTATGTGTGTTTTTGTATGTATGTGTGTGTGTGTGTGTATAACATTACTCACTTTTGAGATGGTGAGGGGCATGCAGAAGTCTTTCCCACCCTGCAGTCGGAATCCCCAGGGGGAAGGACCGATGAGGGAGACGCTGTAGTTGCTGCTCATGATTGGTCAGATTGCTGGAGACGGACGGGATCGATGTGCTTCAAAGATCTATCAGAGGACGTCCTGCCAATGACCAAAAGAAAACCACATTAACAGAGTCATTAATCGGCTAGGGTCAACTATGACAAAAAGCCTGATCTTAGCAACAACATCACAATTATTTGATGCTATGATCCGATTTTTCATTTTTGAAGCATCATCCTTTTCCAAAATATTCAAGACATTGAAACCAAAAATAATATTTATAAAACAAATTTAACAAATGGTTGATACAAACAGTTACTATTTACAATCACTGTATGCTCAGTCAATTCAAGGCAAAACAAGAGCATCACCGTAAAGAGAACAATCACGATTATCTCCATTATTTGGTTCTCATAAATGCTGGAAGTTGACAGCAATTTGAAATTCGATTTCATTTAATTGCACGGCCCAAACATTTCATTCATGGCAACAGAAGGAAAAGCAACAAATCTGAGTCATCTGTCATCTAAATCAGCTTTATATCCACCAAAATTTCCACCAAACATTCAGTAAGGAGTCGTAAGTCTTGTCTAAATGAAGCTCGTGACTCTGGAGCCCTGCTCCTTTTAAAAACATCTGTACGAGGAAGATAAACACAGATAAAAACGATTGGACGGCAGCTCGCAGCAGCTCTTTTGACGCAGCAGCTGTCGCTGAGAAGAATGCGTGCTGAAAGTGCAGCGCTCTGGCGAGCCAAGGTGTTGAGAGAAATGCCAGCAAGACGAACGCACGCAAGGCCACCGAGGTGTAGATCATTGACACGTACAGAGGGAAGCTATCAAAACATTTTTTGTTAAGCCCAGCCGTGATCAAATATCCTACAAGTGCAAAGGCTTAAGCATCAGAGAAGCGACAACAGGTAGGATTTACCTGAGAGGTTAGGTAAGAGAATATCCACCTGTAAGAGAGAGAGGATAAAGGCTGAGAAGTGGCAGAGAGCTACAGTGATAACATGAGGAATAGAACATCTGAATGGGTGAGGCCTTTGTCAGTAACCCAACAGTACTCCCCAATTGGAAACCTATTTTTGAGCTGGGGGAATGGGAATGCGAGCAGAGGTGTATTTGAGGAGCATGAATGGGAGCTGCTGCTGAGGGTTGCACACTCCACCCCCAAGGGATCTAGAGGAGTCCAAACATAAACATTCCAGAGTGTGGGATTAGAGGTGTTCCGTACACAGCAGAATGTTCTACACTGGTGACAGTGATTGTTTTAGAACTCCAGCCATGACATCACTCAGCCCTATCTTCAGCCTATCTTCAGTGGTTTAGGTCTGTGACAGAGCTGCTGCTGACATGCTAAAGCACACATAGGCTACATGTTCAAGCAAAGTATTTGTGTTACCCTTAATATTAAAAAGTGTATTAAACCACAAACCACAAAGTTCAACTTTAAAAATGAGTAATGAACACATTTCCAATTGTATTATTTACAAATTAATTAGACAAAAAGCTTAGAATATTACTGTTGAAACAGTTCAACATGTTCAAACAGTAACCACTCTTTGGGAAGAACACGGAATTCCTAAGTCTAGAACTAAGACAGGCTGGAGAGAGGGATCTTCATCAGAATGTAAAATTTCAGACCTATAATGACTTAAATGACAGTAATGAGAGTAATATGTTTTTTTGTGTGTGTGGGGGGGTGACTAACATATGTACCCCATGACCCATTACCAGAATGCTTTAAATGCTTCCAGAATGTTAATGTTTGGGTGGACAATTTGTCCCATTATTGAAATTCCAAAGCATACCCACTCTCCCAAAAAGCCTTTCTCAAGGCCTTGGGCAAACCCCCAGCTAGTGAAGTACACTGTGCAAACACCACTTCTCACTAAACAGCTGGTTCACAGTTCATCTGAATAGGTAACTGATTTATGACTCATCTCAGAGAAGGATGGACCCCACTCCCCTGACTACTGATGGCCCTGCAGTTCACACTTATCAGAGGTCTAGACAACAGGGAGACACCACAGAGGGTGTGGCCCTTTTACTAGCTATTCTTACGTAAAGGTGTAGTGTTTATGCCTCTATTTCTTAGGTGACAAGTTTGTCCATATTTGAACCAAGGACCAAGCAAAACAGCAGAAAGGCCGATCTCCTCGTTGACTGTCTCCACTTTGTTTCCAGCCAGTGGGCCAGTGCATAACACCTTTTTTTCTTTTTCTTATTTTTTTTTTACACAGTACACAGAGCGTGAGAACTCTCAGAGTTTCCTCTGAGAATGGAGACCTTGTAGATCAAGAGGACATTCACTGAATGTTTACTGAAAGTGTTTACAAACCACTTATCATTGATGCACCTTTAAGGTAACCCATTTAGCTTTAGCTGAGTTAGCTCAGTGAAAGAAGAGTTCTTATCCAAGAGGCAAAGAAGCCCAGCCTGGGATAACACCTGCTAGGCTACATATAAGAGAACTTTCCATCTAATCATAGATCATCTTCTATTACATACATGATCGGTGTCACTAAGAAAGACAAATATAGCCAAAGTATTTAGAAAGGCTTAGGCTGATTTCTCATTACGACGGCTGATAACATTTACTGACGTCAGTGAAAGAGAAAATTGCTGGGGTGAGTGTATTTTCATGGGCATCTTCAACATGTGTACACATCTGTGTGTGGTAATGGATGGCTTATCTGACCTCACCGCTGGGTAGTCCATTGCCCAAGCTCTCTGTTTTGTAAAAAGTAATGAGTGGGTTGGCTTGAACAAACCGACCATGAGATTTTGCCATGAAGAGCTCTCTAGAGACCTTTTTTCTAGAGTCCATTTTAAAGAATATCTTAAAGATAGTAGTAGGCTCAACATTCTCAATCAGGTTTCTACTATCATGGATACACATGGGCAGCTTTAAAGGTAAGATGTCTGTTTAAGGTAAAAAAAAAAACCTAGAAAATGTTTTTGCATATTTCTTCAATTGTCTACGTGCTGAAAATTATACTCGACAACACAACACAAACAGCTGTCAAACATATCTTCTAAGTTTTTTTCCTCTCCTGAGGTAATATGCGTGCATATGACTTTATGCGTGCATTGCCAAGTGTTTTACCCTGACAGTGAAACAGCCCATAACTGCTAAGTTAGTGTTGGGTGGCTGTTACAAAAGACCATACAGGTATATTTTTCCCTCTCTGTGCTCCTTAATATCATGGGGGCAGCCAAAGGCCAATTAGGTTGCTGAGCTGTTTTCCTTTCCATCAGGGTCCTGCTTCTTTTAACAAGCACTGTGTCATCTCTTGCAGACAAAGAAATGGGCTATTTTTTTCTAGCTCCATGGATTCTATTCTTCTAACTGAATGACCTTTGCAGCCTTTTTTTCGGCAACATCCTCCAAGTTGGCTACATTGTGTCTGCAGCCTGCATCCTGTGGCAGAAACCGGGCCTCCAGAGAGCAGAGCGCAATTGGCCCAATATGCTGCCTTTCGATGTATGCAAACGTCTGCTTTTTGACTTCTAAAAAGGACCTCCTGCTTGAAAAACAGACATAAAGCGATAGCTTCAGGTGCCTGCCTGTCACCATACGCTTAATGATCTGAGGCTGGCCAATCATCAGACTGTCCTGTCAACAGCGTCAACCTCCTTGCACACAGACTCCCACTGACACCAGAGAGCTGGCCCGGGAACAGCCGGGGAAGGGGGGTAGATGCCAGTGGCACACCCTTGGAAAGAACGGAATCCCTCAGAAACTTTGCAGCACTTCAGGCAAGTACCATCCTTGCCAGACTAGAACGACTGCCATGTTTCTCACTAAAAGCGCGCACGTGTGTGTGTGTGTGAAGCTGAATGCATCTGGCAGCATCTGCCTTGACCGCCGTCTGTATTGGATTTATAAGCAAGCCGAAAAAGAAAACACAAATAGCAAGACGAAGTATGTCATGGCCGGGATACAACTAAAGGTGTGTGTGTGTGTGGTGTGTGTGTGTGTGTGTGTGTGTGTGTGTGTGTGTGTGTGTGTGTGTGTGTGTGTCATGGGTGGTGGTGGTGGGGAAGTTAACATGATTCTATATCCTTTTTTCACAGAAAAATGGTACTAATTATAGGGATTGTAAATGTGTGCGAGTGATGACAGAAGTGAACTACCAGGAGTCTGGGCTATAATTTCACATCCTCATATGAAAGACTGCTGGAAGAAAGGACAGCCAGACCGTACACAGCATGGAGCTTTGCACTGGTTTGGGAATTCTGACGACTTTTCAGCATCGAGCCACAGTGATCCATGCTTTGAAACGACTGGACTACTGACATAGTGTCACATATTTCACCAGGGCTGTGTCAGCTTGAAGTGTACTGTTGTCAGTGTACACATAGCCTTTGTACAGAGAGAAGACTCATGCAGATACACCTACTTGATCCCCAGTCAAAAAGTAAGCTACCATTCATGGCCACATGCTTCTGCATCAGTTCTTTTCCATGCTGGAACCAAGACTTAAAACACTTCTACCACAAGATACAGGAAAATAACAAGTTGTTCCCTTCTCTAGGTGTAGGCTATGTACCGTATGAACCACTAACAGAAGAAACCCTTAGGGCACTCTTACATTCAAACCACAGCCCAGCCCTGTTGTACTAACTTCAGTGAGAACACCTGTGTGATAGGGCAGGGACGGTACCAGAGGGCAGGGCGTAGAGCCAACACCGGGCTGACATGTTGCCCTGACCCCTAATTCTAAGGCTCTAGTACACACACACACACACACACACACACACTCTCACTCTCTCTCTCTCTCTCTCTCTCACTCACACACACACACATTCAGATCCTTTAAGTGTTCACCAAATTTTTACCAGGTGAACAAACAGCTGATGATCACATGCGCCAACAGTACAATCACACTTATGGAGGCCCCCCCTCCTACGCCTCTGTCAACTCCTGCCATTTATCGCACAGGCACAAATACACACTCTGAATAGTCTGAAAGATACTTGCTGTTATAGAAACAAATTTACAAAAATGTAAGTGCTAAAACATGAATTCCCTTCAATGAAATTGCAAAATACTGCTCTTCAACCAACTGAACCAAGTTCTGCAGTGACACATCCACTATAATGGGAGATGACCTGCCATTGGAGCCACATCTGCTCAATAATAAAGGTTGCACAATTGTGCCGCCAGTGTAGAGGCCACTTTAAAATGAACTACACATACGTATTGACCAGATTCGTCAGGCCTACCTACTACGTGATGCAGAGGGACTGTGAGCACCAGAGAACTTTACAGCATCGTCCGTCAAGACTAGGTTACCTCATGTCTCAGCTTGTCTTGACACACCCGACCTACCAACACTCGAGTCATTTCTTAAAATTAAGAGATGTTAAAATCAGTCTTTACATTATTACATGTTAACAAACAGCTGGCGCCGGTAATAATCCTGCCATCATAATACTATGAAATCTATAATAATCCTAACAAGCCTAAAATAAATAAACCTATAATCTAATAGGTTGATCTATCGAACGAAGGGAAAAGTTGAGATATCGAAATGTAAGTGTTCTTGATTTGTTATATTTTAGAAACTACCTACGGCTCATTATAACTTTAGCACCTATTACACACCATCTTTAGTCTTCAGAATGTGCGAATGAAGGAAACATGCTGGCTGGTGTCTGAAGTCAATCAACAGGTAATCACACATGGGATGGATAAACTTCACAATCATACGCTGCTCAGTTTACAAAGTTGTTTCAGAAGTTATACAGTTTATAAATCTACTGTCACATTACGTTGTCTGTCATATACTGGACCGTCTGGAATGAGTCGTTAACATTACATTTCCTGATAGCTGTCATTCAACCTCTTACCTTTGGAGAAGAGCTGCTGAAGCGGTGCAAACGAGGAAGCTTGTGACCTAACGCTTAGCTGCGAGACTGAAACGACAATTCATACTTCCGCCTCAAACTCGTCTTTTCTCGTTGGCCGCGGGGAGGAGGGACACTTTCTTTCGCGTCACTGGGGTTGATGGGCAGACAGGGGATAGCTTGGCCAAGTTCTCAGGAAAACTTTCTCGAAGCTTATGTGCGCACTAAAATATTGTAGGAATAACTTAATGGTAAATTCTTTGGGTTCTCACACTTAAGTTAAAATGTGGCTATATGTAAGACATGGTGACATAGCATATACTTTTTTTTCCAAAAAGCGCGTCAGTGTTTGGTGATCTGGTAAGAGCCTGATGTTCCTTAGATTTTATAAAATGAGCATGGCGTGTCTGAACAGTGAGACTTAGTGAAAGAAACTGATGAAGGTCATCCAGTGGCACAGACAACATAAATTCCACAGTGGGGAACAAGATCGTGACTCTCACAGGTGCAAAGGGCAGGAAATGCAGACGTGAGAATTTAACCGCCCCAGCGTGAAGTCTGGGTCCTCCCAAAACGAGACTTTTCGGGAAAGTCGACTGACTGTCTCCCTCCCTATAGTCACTTTAAACGCGACCAATTACACTGAAATTGTTTTGCGTGGTATGCATCAAATCAAATTAAGTGTCATAGTTGTAATCAGATTGTGATATAGCACTCCCTAGTGACGATTGCTGGAATCAAAATCTTGCTTTATACTTTATTTTATCTGTTGGATCACGACTTTTTTAAGATGAAATTGAAATGCACGACTACTACGTTTAATAATACTAGTAGTGTGTAATGGTAAAAGGAAGGCAGAAGGCGAATTACGCATGCATAAACCTAAAATATTTTTAATTGTACTTTTTAATTGTCATGTGCTGTATGCATGCAGGTTGGAAACCACCGAGCAGTCCTATTAAGGTTCCTCTTAGAAGTTATCTTGGGACATTGAGTTCTTGGAATTACCTGTTGATACTGTTACAGAATCCCAAAACTATGCCAGAGGTGTGCCTGTCTGCCCGCTGTAATAGTGTGTGAACTGGCAATGGAAGAAGTGGTGATGTCACTCTCTCCATTACATGTGCTCAAAGGAAACAATGCCCAACATTCCAGCAGAAATAGTTGTCTGACTGCAAACTGTCCTTGTAGCTGTGTAGATTAGTCTGAGTAGAAATGCAAAACCATTCATCCTGCTCACCATCAGTCTAGAAGTTTCCCTGCCTACACATCACACCTCACCTCACCTTATTCATTTCTCCATAAGGCATAGATACTGTAGATAGATAGATAGACAGACAGACATAGATACATACATACATACATACATACATACATACTTTTTTATCCCGTAGGAAATTCAGGCATCCTGTAGCATCCAAAAAATGAAACATCAATTATACAATCTAATTGTGTGTCATTAGGGTAAGTTGTAGAGTGTGTAAGGAGTGGTGTGGAAATGTGTAGAATAAGCCTGATCTCGTTGGTATCTGCACAGCACTGCCCTCTGTAGAAGAAAAAATGTTCCCTTGTTAAAGGCAAAAGTAATTAAGCATTGAAATTTAATCAAATACTCCTTTACACCTGGGTAGAAACCTAGACAGTCATCGTCACTGATGTAACGTAAACCTTTAGTATTTTGTTTTCTGTGATCCTGTACTGCACCCCAGTGGCAATAAACAGAACAACAACAATACAGAAGATGAAAAGGAGGTAGAGCAAACTATTTATTCAAAAAACTGTTCAGGGCATTGAAAAATTAGAGAATGACAAAAAAAACACAGAAAGAAAGAAATAAAGAAAGAAAGAAGAAAGACTTGGGAGCTTTTTGAACATTTGAAAATCAGCAGCTATTCCAAATTTGAATGATGAGCAAAGTCTGTCTTGATCCTTGTATTGAATATGTTTAAGACTATGGTCATCATTATAGTTATATATGTAGACCTCCAGACAGTTCAAAATCAAGACATGCAATGAAACAGGTGTCTGTTAATGATGATTCATTTGTAAATTTGTGAGCAAATTCCACAAAAAGTACAATGATTGACCATGTAAGCATGATGTCAACCTAGACCTAATGCAAATAAAACACACATTTTCTATTAAGATTCTTTGGAGCTGTAAGTATGGGTGTTCATTTGTGCAAGCAGAGATATGAAGGAGCCAACACTGGTCTTCAAAGAGTTAAATGATGCAGTGTTAAGTGCAGGAGTTACATGAAAAGCATGCTGTTGCTCGACGTCCATGCGCGCGGAAACGAGAACAGCTTTAAGGTCACGGGTCGCATCCAGGATTAGCCTGGTTGAGTTCCAGGTCGTTGGCCAATGACGGTGTAAGACCTCAGCCATAAAATGCCCAACAGCATCACTGTTTACGCAGGTTGGGGAGAGTTTCCTAGGTCTTTTACCAGAACATAGGCCTACCAGGAAATGTGTGAAGAATCAGACGAGCTTGATAAATATAAACACAGTCAGACATTTAATCAATGAAGCCCATGCTTGATCCTAGTTTATTGAAGTTTCAGGGCAGAGGAAAATCTGTGGTCCTTTGCGGTTGACTAAACAAAGCCAGCAATCTTTCAACAGATGTCTGGCTACCCAGAGGTCAGATAACAGCGCAAAATCACATACGTTTTTCTATTACTGTGGCACAGGTGCATTTTCCTGTGTCTCTCTGCTCAAAAGATATACCTTACCAAAGCAGCTGATTTCAGCATTTCGCAAATAATCTCTGTGGAGTACCATGTATGATACTCTGTACTGGTGCGTAGTGGCCCACTTAAAGCACCGGCTTTGGCAAACGCTTTTGTGCAAAGCCACAAATGAGGATCATAATCAATAAATTAAATTAAATTAAGTTAAATTACTAAATAAGGAGGCCTGATGTACTCATAGAATATTTATTTGACAAAAATGGATGGTTTATTAATTCATACCAACATTTTTTGTTTGTTGTTATTATTGACACCCAGCAATGCTACTTTCAAAGATAGGCAATCTATTACTTCAAACAGGAATAGGCTAAACTACAGCAAAGCAAGGGGAAAAATAAGTCTGGTTCAAACTTCTTTGTTAAAAATCAACAAAATGACAAATGTTCATGTGAAAGGAAATTATAACATAACAAAAAAAAATTGTGTCTCTGTTAAGCTTAAGTGTAAACCTGTTGCCAGGACAGAAATCTCATTCAAGCAATACTTGTGGCTTTGGGACACCCATCCTCAGTCAGTTCAACACAGCACTCCGAAAGTCCGAAAGTCCTTATGTACACTTTAAAGTTGAAACATCTGTTCATGGTCTTTTAATTTGACAACTGGCACATCTTGAGAATTATCAGCCTAAACTATTTGACTCACTTAAAGTGCAGTGATGCTTAGACAGGTTGTGTTGATCTGTGTTTGGACTATTTCTACTGCGTCATCACATACTTTATATTGTCGGCAAAAGAAAAAAAAATGACACAACATGCTGCTATGTCTATGCTATGTCTTCTGGAATGTAAAACAGCAACAGCAGTGAAAATACCAAAGTCTCTAAAGACATCAAATGTCACCTGGCATTTCTGCTATTGTGGAACACAAAGGTTTAACCTCACCATTTGAAATAGAGGTAAGCATCCTCTATGTTTTCTCTGCACTGGAAGAGTCACCTGACTTTGCAGTCAGTAGGCTTCAGTATGGCTGCAGGGAGGAAAGAGACAGTTGCAATGAAGGCTCAGGGAAAATAGCAGTGCTTTATAGCTTTATTACTTTTTAATTGAATTCTATTAAAATCATTAATAGTAATAGTATGGTTGTTACTAATATTGTTATATGCTTTAACTATGTTTTTGGCTTTTAATTATTATTGTAGTGTTTATATGTCAGTGTCTGCCAAATACAATAAACAGAAATATAAACATAAACAATGCTAATGTTTTGAGCGTTATGTTATTGTAGAGGGATTGACTGGCTTCACAGAGGTTTCAACTTAAATACACTGTTTGGTTTGACTCCTAACTCACAGGGCAGTCTGCAGTGGTGTCCCAAGATTCACAACCTCTACCTATGGTGATCTCAAGACTTGAAATGATCAAATCTTAAAATCTTGACATTATTCACTGAGACCAAACAAATTACCTCTCGACAAAACTATAATAGTAGTGCACCATGTGTGTGTCTAAATATCAAATGGTAACGCTTTATTTGAAGATGTCGGTATTAGAGTGACATCTTTACGAGTGAATGACATAACATGTATTATGAACATTAATGGCACCTCATTAATGTTTACGGTGGTTGTCATTAAGTGCCATTCAGTTTTTGTAATGTCTGCACCCCAAACAGTGTCAACTGTACATTACAAAACCCCAGTGACACTTAATGAAAACAGTCATAAACATTAAAAAAACATAAATAATGCTCATGATATGTATTACGTCATGCTAATGACAGGCTAATGTCACTCTTATATAGACACCTTCAAATAAAGTGTTATCATTGTGACTTGCCGTTGCTCCTGCAGGTTTGCGAGGTTATCTACCCTGTCCTCATCTCTCCCTCATAGTCTTCGCTGTCTGTGAGATGTAGTTTGCCTTGGTTGGTTATCTTCCTGCAACAGATAATTGCTGTTTGTTTTGTGACAGAGCTATTATAGCCGACTGTCATATTGTTTTCCTCTCCCAGTATCAGAGAAGTCTGCCTGGCTGGGAACATCCACACCTCTTTTCTACAAAGACATTCAGACAAAACACACACTCTCTCATTCCAGATATATGCACAGAACACACAATATGCAGAATATATGAAAACATATAGTTTTGCTGTACCAGATTTCAATAGTGTGTTTTGGTTATTGAATTATTAATGGCACAGAAATCTGTGTTGGGGGTTCAAAAAACGAAATTCTACAAATTATATATAAAAAAACTCTACAAACATTATAAAGGCAAACTCACACACGTTCATATTATGAAGCAGAAAGCAGATTTCTTTATTCTGCATACAACAAATAATTCTGTGGCCATCTGAAAAACATAACTCTAGTATTGAAATATATATTACTTTGACAACACTGAAAGTGCAAAGTGACTACTCTTAAACATTACTCTTTTATCAGATTTTGTATTCATACAAAATATCATTACATTTTAAAAGGTAAATAAAGCTTGATCTATTAGACCAATGAAGTATCCAAGTCATTTGATCTAGCCAGCTAAGATACACAAACTTATGGATTTTTATTGTTTTGATGTTGTTTTAACATTTAGTAGCGTGATAATATAGACACATGATTTGCAGAAATCAAATGAGCACTAAAAAGTGATCAGGTAACTTTCATCTGCCACCTCATCAAAGAGGTCTTCATTCTTCAGATAGCAACGTTAACACCATATACATCTGTATGAAACATAGCAACACTTTCACCCAAGCATTCAGCTTCCAGGCATGGTACTCTACCTGGGAAGTATGAACGCCTTGTGCACACACACACACATATGCCGCACACACACACACACACACACACACACACACACACACACACAAACACGGGCGCGCACACACACACATACAAACACACACACACACACACACACACCACACACACACACACACACACACACACACACACACACACGGAATGGCCTTTCATTTTTGGGTTGAGTCATACAAATACTGTGCTGACATGTCTTTGATGTAGAAGTTTATGAACAGATAAAACTTAGAATTATGGTACTGCGGTTGAAAAAAAAATAACCGTAGCCTGTCCAAATTGGCAGTGAAGTTCACAGTACATGATGGCATGATCATTCTGTGTATGACAAAAGGGGGGAGGGGGGTTAGAGAGAGAGACAGAGAGGGAAAGAGAGGGATGATGTGTGGGTTTTAAGATTTCAGAAGATCTAGAGACCTAACCTCACAGATTGCTCCGATCTATCTCATGTCATACAAGAGTCCCAAGTAGACATGATCCATAGAGAACATCTCCCAGGGTTCCCGGTCAAATATTGCCTTTGGCTTGCCTCAGTCACTGGACTAGATTGGTAGCAAATTAACTAATAAACAAAATTGGATGGGGGTTGGTTGGGACGGGGGAAGATTGTACTATACAAACACCATTTAGGACAGTTCAGTTCAGCAAACACCCTGAAATAGTTTATATTCCTGCACCTACAGGATTGAACAGTCAAGCCAGTGATGAGGCCTTCACAGCCAGGAGAGGGTTCCCATGAGAGTCTGCAAAGTGCTCCATAGTTGCGTTTGACCCACCTCTGAGCTCAGCACAGGACATCATCTGCTGATTCTGCCAGTTCGCCACCTAAGCAATTTGCCCTCTGCATGTCCACGAGCAGGTTGTCCTCTTTTACCTGAATGCTCGTCTGCCCCACCAGTTGATCCTTGATCATTCCGTGCCTCTGGACTGACAGGGACATGGAGGGCATCTGCCTCTCTTTCTCATAGAAGGACAGGCCCATCTTAGAAGGATCTGTGGCAGGGCTTCTAGAATCTTCTTTGAGATCGCTGACAGCATCTTCGTCACGCTCCTCATCTTCCTCACCTACGGGTTTGGCCCCAAGAAGTGGGACAGCAGCTGTGCTGACAGATCTTGGCACCTGGTCGTGGGAAGAGCTGATCAGTGATCTTCTCTCCCGGTTTTTGGCCTAAGGGAAAATATAGACAAAGGTAACACTTAAAACTTACACTAACACTAAGAGTAACACTTAAAACTAACACTAACACTAACATAACCATAAACACAATAGTCTATGGCTCCCAAGAATACATCATAATTTAACTGTGACTACTTACATTTGTGACGACCTATAGCCTATGTGTATACAGTAACTAGTCATAGTTGTAATAAATTATTTTATAAGTTATATAAGTTATTATAACTTTAATAAGTTATAAGTCATAGTTATATAATAAATTTGTATCTACTTACAGTCAATATTTGTGACTACATACATCTCTCTATATATATTTGTGACTATTATATGTGTGACTACTTACATCTATATATATATATATATATATATATATATATTTGTGACTATTATGTTTGTCGCTACTTGTATTTGTATACTATGATAACTTATGTCATGCTATGACATGGCATACCATACAAGTACATACTGTACAGGGGGAAAAAAACCTTCATAAGAAGGTTAAAAAAATTCATAAGAAAAATGTACAAGGTGTTTGGAGTGACATGGCTCATGTAGTGGATATGCAGACCTCATGGCCGCAAGGAACACATACCTTACCTTCTCTTCTTTAGTAGAGTTCTTCGCCTTTCCCGGTAGATAGACATGGTTTCTGTCTCTCCCCCTCATCATACAGGTAGGTCGAGATCCCTGTGATCTATGATCCATAGGATCTAGTTCAACATCGCTCCATACCTATGATAGAAATGTTAGAATAATCCTTATTTGATATCAACCATCTTTCCATCAAATACCACTTACTGTTCTATGGAATTAAAGTATGTAGAACACGGGCACAGCAAGGCACAGATCTATACGCAGAGTGAGATGCCAACAATATATCATTTGATACAAACACATAATAAAAGAGACCTAAGATTAGAACATAGGCATATACATATATTCTGTATATGGGCATTTGCAGCATTATTGATGTAATTATACAAGCAAGCATAGTATTATTAATATTATATCTATCTATATATTTATCTATCTATCAGTCTATCTATTTCTCTCTCTCTCTTCTCTCTCTCTCTCTCTCTCTCTCTCTCTCTCTCTATCTCTCTCTCTATATATATATGTATATATGACCTCTACAGTTGAATACAGCAAATCCTCAAATTTATAATCATTTGCCCACATATGTTTATTTTATTGTGAACAAATGTGGAGTATCGAAACATAACAGGGCAGTTCATTTAGTAACCCTGCCATACATCTATAGGGGATTTTAAATTATTCTCTGAGGTCTCCAAAGATAGTATGTAACTTTAGTTGGGCTGAAAACAGTACAAGGAGACCTTAGCAGGATCCTCTGTTACCTATGGAAAACAGCCCTCGAGTAAAGCGCCTCGTTTTTCCGCCTATGATAATGAGCTGTGCTCTGATTCGCTGCTCTAATGGCACATTGAGTGAATATATTTACATTAGTTCACTAATGTCAGAACTGCAAGGGAAAAGTAACAAAACTTTTTGGAATATTACATGTCAGAAGAACCTGAGGAAGAAATGATACGTATATCCACTGCTTGGAGATTATAAACAGACACTTTGCAACGCTAAGATTGTAAGGGTTTTATACTAGCCAACATAACCAGATAACTGCTTCGTTATCGCAACGTTACTGTTACAACCACAGGTGAAAACTTACGAAGCCGGTTGTATTCGCCAAAGTTGACATGTCATTCTTTTCTAAATGGATCAGGATTAGGTCGGGCGCTAATCAAATACAGGTAAGCATGGATTGGACAATAATTCAGTGCTATCCGCCAATGGCTTAAAGATAGGCAGGATAACGTAACACAGACAAACCTTCCCTGATTTCTGTTTATTTATTTTAATTGGCTATTGCAGGCAGCGAAGGCAGTATTGCATTTTCACATGCACCAATACAAACTCATATAGACCTATCATATTTCAAAAACAACAGGTAAAAACGATTTAACGTTATCTGGCCATGATTTTATCCAGCCATTCAGTGGTAACTGAAAACATCCATGATGCCCAGAATCAGGCGAGATGTCGCCCCTCATCAGAGGGTTAGGCTGCTCTTGATCAGGTCCTTGTCGCAAACACAGAAATGGCCTATTCTATCACGCACGACAAAATCTACTCTAGAGGTCTCACTGCCACAAGTGAAGAACAGTCTGAATTCTGAGACTTTTTCTGTAACCATTTGGAATTGGATTTCAGATGATTGGGGAAAATTCATATCAATTCATAAATTCATATTCATATCATAGGAATTTCACAAGGAAAAAGAGACCTCTGTATTGAAATGGCCCTAATGAGACTGTTAGTAATTCATCTTTTTCACATGCACCAGTATTTCAGGGTGCATTCCTGACATCTATTTAAAACAGAATGCTCAAGTTTGTCTGCGACTGTGGAAAACATAGCAATGAGACAAAAGCAAAATGTTTCATACTTTAGCGTATGTACTAACTAGGAATTATGATGTGTGCATCTTTTAAGAAATAAGTTGAGGTGGACAAAGTATTCAGTTTCTTTACTTAAGTCAAATTATAGATATTCCTAGTCAAACATTACTTTACTACAAGTGAAAATTGCCAAATTGTCAAATTTTACTCCGTATTTTAAGTGACAGTATGATCAATCACATTTTTGTGAAATCACTTAAAAGCCAATGTCTTAGTCTAATGAGTACTTCATGCTTATATTTAAAATGTAGGAGTCAAAAGTAAAAAAAAATGTCTTCAAGAGGTAGTGAAGTGAAAGTCACAAGTCTCCAAAAAAAATTAAGTTCAGATACTTGAAAAATGTACTTAATAAGTACATAACAGTACTTTAGTAAATGTACTTAAGTATTGTCCACCTCTGGAAGTAAGAAAACAACATGGCACACTTTCCTGAACCTAACCTGAGCTTTCATTCATGCACGGTTTACGCATTGCCTAAGTTTGCATATCATTGAAATGAAAACAAATGTCACAATGCAAGACAGATGTGTTCACAAGGTTGTCACTGGCAAACCTCTGGATAACTGAAATAACTTTGAAATTAATAAGGGGGGCCGGAACTTTCCCTTCTAATAATCATCATCAACAATTATTAATAGCTGTGTGTGTACTGTCAGGCTGCATTGCCACAGTATTTCAGGGCATTGGAGCTGAGCGAATAGAATGTAAGATGTCCATGCTGTGTGTACAGCACTGTGAAACCATAGCTTTCCTGACGTTAGGGGCTACACTCAAGACAAAGGTTTCATAGGTTTCAGTAAAGGAAGTCAGTGACCTCCGATCTGAGTATTATAATCTTATTTGACTAAAAAATTTGTATCTTATAATGGTAAGATGTTGTGCATTTTGCTCTCCTTAGTCTGCAATGCTTCATCTATTTCACCTGCACCAGTATTTCAGGGTTCATTCCTGACAGCTATTTAAAACAGAATGCTCAAGTTTGTCTGCGACTGTGGAAAACATAGCAATGAGACAAAAGCAAAATGTTTCATACTTTAGCATATGTACTAACTGGGAATTATGATGTGTGCATCTTTTAAGAAATAAATTGAGGTGGTACTTGAAAAATGTACTTACTAAGTAGTAAATGTACTTAAGTATTGTCCACCTCTGGAAGTAAGAAAACAACATGGCACACTTTCCTGAACCTAACCTGAGGCACTCCACACCCTCATGCTGTAAGGCATATGCAACACACTGAGTAACACTCAAAGAGTGTTTAAAACAAAGAGAAACAAACGTACTGTGTCTCCTGTGGACATAGAGGAGATCCTGAAGAACTTGTTTTTGGACCCCAACGACGTCCTGCAGAGCATTGACTCCCTGAACGAAGACTCACTGGTGGACACAGAGATGCAGTCCTTGCGTGGGGGCTGGGACAGGAAGTGAAGACATGGTACCTTCTCCGCCAGGGTGTCCCTGCACAGTCACATACAAACACAACAAACAGACAGAACCACAACAAAACAAAGACTGAAATATCAGCAACCATTGTTTATTCAGAGGGAATTGACTGAGCGCTAAGCTCTTTTACAGCAATGCCCTGATATATATCTATCTCAAATATATCTTAATCTCCAAGCTCCAAAACCAAATTGGAAAGAAAGAAGAGCAAAAAAAAGCAAAAAAAAGACTACTTCCCATGTAATGTTGAATCTAAATATGTGACTGAAGACAGACAAAGGAAAGCTTGTCAGATTTTTCAGACTAATCTTTATCCTTAGCTATTATGCATTTAGCAGATGCTTTTATCCAAAGTGACTTACATTTGTCAACTATCAATTAGTTAAGGGCCAGTCTCCCCTAGAGCAACAAGATAAGTGCCTTGCTCAACTGCACAGCGGTGACAGCCAGCTGTCGCCCACAATTTCCAGGCTACTAGCATGGTAGCCAAATTCTTTAACCACTAGACTACCACCACCCTACAACAGCTCTACAAGTGTAGATGTAAGCCATTAAATATTTGAATTGTTCACTGAAATACATTTTACTCATAGGCCGCTCTAAACCCAGTGGACAAAGGAGGTGAACCGAGGAAGGGGAAGACGTTGCCAATCAAACAGGCAGATTGCATTTACCTGTACTTGGAGTGGATGATGGCATAGATGAATGGATTGTATATGGCCGAGGCTTTGGCAATAACAGCAGGCACAGTCTTTGAGTATGGTGTCAGGATGCTGCCATACCTGTAAGACACGAGTTTGCAGTCATCCTTTTAAAAATGACCAGAGAAAAATAAACATAAACATGCATCATCTCAAGGTTAAAAGACTGTGTATGGCTGACAAAACATGTTTTTATGTGGTGCTGCAGTCAAAGTGATAGAGAAAGTGTGTGTGTGTGTGTGTATGCGTGTGTGAGTGTGTGTGTGTTCGTGGAAAAGTGCAGTTGGGGTCATCCGTTGATCCGTTGAAGTGTGCGTGTTTATCCAGGGTGGCAGTGACCCAGCAGTGACTGTGGAGAGGATCGGATCACATGCCA
This sequence comes from Tenualosa ilisha, assembly GCA_015244755.2. Taxonomy (NCBI): domain Eukaryota; kingdom Metazoa; phylum Chordata; class Actinopteri; order Clupeiformes; family Clupeidae; genus Tenualosa; species Tenualosa ilisha. The sequence goes on along the minus strand of PYXC01002283.1, from coordinate 1,103,747 downwards.
GATTTTCCATCTCTGCCAAACCGTTCCCTTCCCTTCCCTTCCTTTGCCTTGTGCACTCTGGGAGACTTCGAACAGAGGCCTCCACACTTTTCCAGGCACATCTTTGTGTGTCTACAAAACACTCATCTCTCAATAATTGAAGATGCAAATGCAGTAACGTCTCACCAACTAGCCTTGTCTAAATAAAACAAGCATGTACATCTTGAAGATGACATAAGTTGAGCTTGTCCACAGAAGAGCTGTCAGACAGAGGGGCCTGGAGTCAATCATCGAAAACAACATTCTGTATCAAAGTGACATTTTCATAGACGCTGCGGAAACTGGCCTCAAGTTATGATTAAATGTCAGATGACATCACATCACTGGGGATTTCAACTTAAAGTGGTTAGACTTTTTTTTTTTATTCCATCGCCTTTTATTCCAACGTGGTTTTTTTCTAGCCATCTTCAGATGCCCCTGTCGATGTGTTTACACTGGTCAACAAAAAGTTTCCCGAAATCATATCAGAACTGACTTTGAGTCACTGGCCATTTCCAAGGCCAGAAAAGTCAATGTATTCCCTAAACAGAGTGTATTTAAATGTTGAATTGTTTACATTTTTGGTCTATGACGGACCATTCTACTCTTGTTTGCAGATTAATGTTAAAACTACCTCATCTAAACTACTTCATCTAATCATATTATGTTTTATTATTCATTGTACGATGTTCAAATTAGGCATTATTGCAGAGCTTCCATCTCTTTAGGGCCTTCAGAATCCCCAAACAATTCCTTTGTGATTTAATCAAGTAAAATACAGGGTCTTAATTTAAATTGAATAAAAAGCACAATCTAAATGCCAACGTAATAAAAGGGCTAATCTATTTGATATTTAATACAACGAGCGAGATCCTGAGGGCAAACTTTGGTAGATAAACTTAAATCTCCCGCACGCCACACAATAGCTTTCATTCATGCACGGTTTACGCATTGCCTAAGTTTGCATATCATTGAAATGAAAACAAATGTCACAATGCAAGACAGATTTGTTCACAAGGTTGTCACTGGCAAACCTCTGGATAACTGATATAACTTTGAAATTAATAAGGGGGGCCGGAACTTTCCCTTCTAATAATCATCATCAACAATTATTAATAGCTGTGTGTGTACTGTCAGGCTGCATTGCCACAGTATTTCAGGGCATTGGAGCTGAGAGAATAGAATGTATGATGTCCATGCTGTGTGTACAGCACTGTGAAACCATAGCT